>VWZD01005404.1:3361-17035 GCA_013396695.1 Sakesphorus luctuosus | reverse complement strand
AGTGACATCATATTTTTATTTTAGAGATAGAAAACAATAATCCAACAGATTATTACTTTCATCACCCTTTCCTCCTCTCTCTTTCTTGTCACACATACAGTCTTCAAGACATGCATCTTAGAACATAGCAATTACACTTGGAAAGTTCTGATTTAGATATAATTTGTCTTTCAGGTAGCAGGAACTAAAAAATTAATTTCTTTGTCTCTTAAAATCAATTTTTTCTCTTGAGAATGGTGCTGCAGCGTGTAAAGAAAACTTTCATAACACTGAACTTCATTTAAGTATTAAAAGACCTAATAATCATGTCTGAGAAGAGATGTGCTGAATAGCTGTGGCATATCCTTGACAAATCATGGTTTTATCCAGCTTAGGCTGAAGGAAAAGTAGACAAATTAGATAACAAAATTCTTTCTTTTAGACCAAAAACTGTAGAAAATATTAGTTGTCAGGGTCAAACAAGTTCTTTCTTCGTTTGGTGTCAATATTCCAATCTTTACAGAATCAAAGTAAAGGAGGACCCTAAATTCTCTAAAAAAGCATATAGGTATTGGCCTGATTTGATAGGCATTAATGGTAACTCTGCTTTTATTAAACTTAGGATGGCCTTTTATGTTTCCTCAATGTATATTTCTATCCTGATTTCAATCTTAGCTGAGGTTTTGGGGAAGTTCATTTTATGCTATAGACCACTGTGTCAATTCTTCGGTTTCTAGAAAATTCTAGATTCCAGATAATATGTCTATGTATACAAGAGGATAATATGTCTATGTATACAATTTTATATTAGCCACTTACAAAACAGAAAACAATGGACTGTGTTCTTTTAAAGGCTAAGGATCCATGAGGAAATATCTTTCAGTTGTCTCTTAAAATAAGATACTGATATCTTCAGGTATATTAGTAGACATACTACAGATGAAATTAAAAAGGGCTTTGAAATAATAGAACATGATAAACTTCACCTTCTTCCTAGCAAAGATAACTTTTAATAGTTTTCAGGAGCATATGTATCTATGCCAAAAATACTACAATATCATCTCACTTCACCCTCTGCCAAACTACTTAGTTTTGTCATGATACAGAAACACACACTTTATATTATAGTTTATATGAGTGAACATAGAACTGAACAATGTAAAGTGATATACTATATAGATGAAATAAAAAAGAGCAGCAACAGATCTCAGGGAGATCTCATCAACGTAGATAGATACCTAAAGGATGTCAAGAAGGTGGAGCCAGGATCCTTTTGGTGGTGTTCAGTCACAAGAGGGCATAAAGTGAAACCCAGGAAGCTCCATCTGAACATCAGAAAACATTTCCTCACTTTAAGGGTGATGAGACACAGCCAAAAGGTACCCAGGGAAATTGAGGATTCATTGTCCTTGTAGATATTCAGAAGCCATCAAATGAGCAGCTTTTTTAAAATTTTGGTTTTCCTGGTTTCTACAGCTACCTGCAGTTGAGACCTGTCCACAATACTTACATGCCAAAATAAAATGCACACTGTTAAAGTTGTGTCAGCCTTCCCAGGATACAAAGCTGTGATTTGGGGAAAAAATAAATAGTCCCCCACTATTTCTAGAGTCTCTTCTAACATTATTATCAGTGACTTTGGCCTGTTTATTAGTGTCAGTGTCAGGTTCCAAATCTGTGAAGGCAGATATATCAATCACATATAGCAATGATGACAGTAGCTGCAAATCAGGGGAAAGTGCATTAACTGCCAAGGCCTCCCATACATGGAAAACCATTCAACAAAGACAGCTGATTAACTCATTCTCACACAGTCATTTATACTCCACCATAGACTACATTTCAGGAGTAATTTCCATTACTATAATAAGCACACCATAGGACTTGGTAATAGAAACAGTTCATAGTCCCCTTGCAACATCATCATATAAAACACAAAAGGCAAGGAAGAGGTTCTGCAGAACATTCCAAGATACCTTAGAAAATATGTAGCAACAGTCATGACAAAATTTCAGAGGTATCCAAACCACAGGTATGCCCTGTCTGAAGAGACGTTATTTCAGCCCTTCAAATAGATAATCAAAAGTTCATACTTTGTTCCCCAACTATTTTCTTTACCACCTTTGACCTGTGCATAAGTATCTTCATTCTCAGTGTGGGATCCCTCCCATGGCTTCTTCACAGTTGTTTTTTCTGTTATTCCTACGCAAGAAGCTAGGTTTTTTTTTGACTGTGAAAGTATTAGTCTTTATTTTTAAATTCCTTGCCTGAATATCTCCACAGGGATTTCTGAGGGCTTATTTTATTAATTGCGTATGTTATTTATATAATTCTATTGCTCTTCCTGTGATTTTCATACCCCACAGTTTAAAATATTCAGAAAAATGGTTGAACAGTTGGGAAAAAGTATGCAAGTTTTCTGTCCAGTATTTCTGTTTGATCACTGCCTGCTTTTCTTTCCTGGCAAATGAGCTGACTAATTCTTTGCAGGCTGTATTCTGGAGGCAGCTCTTGAGGAAGATCTAGAAAGTCCTAATAAATCAGCATCTGAAAATGATAGCATGCAGAAGGATAGAATGCATGGGCCTTTACAGAACTGCATGCAAAAGAATAACTCAGCTGTCAACTTCCCAAGTCTCAACTAGTTGAAGTACTCTTGACTGGTACTCTTTTTGACTGTTAAGATCATCACAAATTTTCCTTAATTTCATTGTTGTAAACAGCATGAGTACCCTGCATATTTCTTGCCATCATCAATATGAAACAACTGAGTTTCCTCAAAGAATTTTCTCAAAGGACAACAGCAGTCTTAGAAGACATTGAAGATACTGCCACAAAATCTCTCCTATACTGTTTAACTTTCTGCTGTTGCAAGACAAATCAGTAGCTTACTGACAAGAGCGTGGGTTTTTACACAAGGTGTTCAGAGAAGCTAGTATTTTTACTGTGAATACAGCCATTGACCATAAATGGATTACAAGAAAGGAGAAAAAGGCTATAAAGCCCACTAGAAGATGTATATTAAGATACAGCAAAAGTTAATGAAGACAAACAGAAAAGTAGCAATCAATTCAGAATTCATAGACTTTATAGCTACTAAAGAGTTTAGGGCCAGACAACTGATGAATAAATCATCTGCTGAAACTACCCTTACATCTCAAGACTTTATATTTTGCTTAGAACCCACACACTAAGGTGAAAAATTGTGCTTGCTTATCTCCTAGAAAAAGATTCAAAGTTGAACTGGAGACAGTACGTGAAGAAATCATTATTACATGGATTATTTTCCCAGTGCTTAGTCATCTTCACTGTAAAAACATTGTGATGAAATTCCACTAGGAATTTGCATGGCTTTAAATACTAGTCACCTACTTATTTTGAATCCTTTCTTTGGTAGATAAAGAGAGAATTAAGGAGTTAGCAGTGCTTTGTTCCATAGACATGTAAATGTTTAAGTGCTCAAATAAAGTTTCTTCAGTGTTTTTTTACTGCAACAAGAGATGAAGCTACCTCAGAGTATCCAGGCAGCCCTTTTGGTTTATGGAAGAGCTGAATCATGGTTAGACACAAGGAGGTGATGAGGTTACAGTTTTATTTTACATTGGTAAGCCATTACCATGAAAGTTGAACACAGTAAAGATAAATAGATGACCCATGAACTGAAGAAGGAAGAAGATAAAAAATATAATTAAAACTCAATGAGCAAATAGCAACAGCTGAAATGAAGGAAGAAGAATGAAAAACACACTGCACTACTCAAAATTTATATTAAACTTCAAAGTTCTTTACTTCTCTTTGAGAAGAATAATTTTACTTGGGGAGAAAAGAAAGAAGAAAACTTTCTAAACTTGTACTTTGTCTCCTTGTTACACCAGAAATCCCTTCAAGGTAGCACATGTTTTGGATGAAAAACTGATTGATTCAAGCTGGTGTTACAAGCAATGGATTAGAACCACCTCATTAATAACCATTACTATTTTCTGAAGCTTTAGCCAGGCTTCCTATTTATTATGATATTAGTTAATAAGGTGAACATTTCTCTCAGCCTTCCTCAGCTATTGCTGCCAGAAACAAGAGAAACACTCTTCAAATACAACAGTCCTCTGAATGACGAACGCTTTATGTCCCAGGTTACACACCTGAGCAGCATCAACACTGTCATTGCTGACAGTACAAAAAGCGCATGGAAGTACAAGGCTGCTTCTTGTAAACTTTTCTGGATTTGAAATCTAATTTAATTTGCACACACAGCTAGATTTTAAGTAAAACACATTGTGGGGTATAGGTCTAGCCAGAGTTAATTTCTGTGTCTTATATGGGAAGAAACCTCCAGGACTACCTCAACTCTTAGTTCAGAACATTACTCAAAAGATTATTTTACAGGAATATTCTAAAAAAATTTTTTACAACAGTAGATTCACTCTGTCTTTTTAAAGGGCAGCTGCTTATATGGTAAACAGACCATTACACTCATAATTTCCAACACTGTTCTTCTAGTCAGAACCACTCCAGTGCAGAAGCTATGCAAATTCACTAGTGAGATGTTAAATGTAAACTACTCTCAACTGTGCCCATGTTGCTTAGACTAGATACAAAATAGGTTTTAGATGTGCAACTATAGGACTATATGCATGTAAATGTGTGGATATGTCTTAAGACAATTATGGGGAAATAGTCAAAATAATACCTGAGGTACAATATTCAAATAACACACATAAAGGTATATTTGTTTACACACTTTTTTCACATAAGGTTGAATACCAAATGCTTTAACCTTGCAGATTCAGTGATAGTTTAAAATGTGTCTCAGACTGAGTATTTAGTTCATTTAAACACAATAATAAAGTAAGGAAGAAATAATTTTCAACATTTTTAGGCAAAGGAACATAGCTATTTCTGCACCCAATAAGTCAAAGATAAACATTCCTGAAAGGTAAGTGAAGAAAAAATCTCAGAGACCCCTGAGATGCAGTAAAAGGCATGCTTTAAAAAATATTCTCTCTTGGTGCAATACTGAGTTTACTAACATATAAAAAATCAGATGGGTCATCTGGAGGCATTTCTTTTCCAAACAGTATAAAAGTCCACATATAAATAGGAAAATATTCCAGCCATGTCTGCATCCATTTGCATGTGTTTTGAGGACACAATGAACCCTGAAGGCACATTTTCTTATACTTCTGTGCTACAAAATGCAAAGCACTTAAAGGAAATTAAGTGCCCGAGTCTCAATAGCAAGTGGCAGACTAATTCTTTAGTCCCTCTATAATAACCAGTATCAAAATCTTGATGTTTGAAGAAAACATTATCCTCTGAAGGCTGTTATTGTTGTCTCTTCAAAGTCATTGTCGATTGTATTTATTCCTACCCTGAAAATACTCCCAAGTGGAAATTTGATAGACTTTTTCAAACACAACTTTTGCAGCTGCTTCATGAGGAGTTCATATTTTATAATTATTTGCATTAAAACTGTAAATACTGCACAAAACTAATCTACCATCATTTGATATCTAACATTTTAGGAGTTTGGTTAAATTCTGTATAATGAAAATGTGTTCAACATTAACCTAAAGTGATTCCTGGTTAAACATTGAAGAACTTGGCCCTTCGTCCTTATATTCCATAATCTACAGTGCTAAGGTTGTCTCAGAGAACACTTCTTCAAAATAAATCTCATATTTTACCACTATCTTGTCATTTACCTCATGGTGGGAGAAAAGTGCTGCCAAATAGCTTACTGAGCTTTGATACATTTTCTCACTTGTATGGCTTAATTTAACATTTCCCTTGGTTCTTTTTCTTAACACTATCTTGTAAATTTTCCTTCCTGAGGTTCTTTTATCCTGTGCCGTTTTGATGCATAGTGTGAAGCCATCCATAATAAGTCGGAAGCAATGTATCCACTAATGGAAGGCCCACTGCTCCCAGCTCAGAAAGAGCAACATCCATCTTCTTGAGGGTGCTCACAGCACTTCCACTCTTGGCTATCTCCATTGGAGGTGGCGATAGCCAGGCTGAAGCAGCTCTCTGAGATACCCTAAGAGCAGCTTGGGGAGCAGCCTTTCTGCACGGCAGGGCTTCCTGCCCTCTTTACCTGCAGATTAGCTATGTTCCTGCCTCTGGATCATTTTCATTTTTTCTCACCTGCTCAAATTATTTCTCTTTTATTCTCTTTTTATTTATTGTATTTTTTTTATTTGAAGTTACACCTGCTTCTGTAACTATCTCCCTTCTACTGTATTAGCTACCCAGAAGAGAACAAAAAAATTAATTTGGAATTTTCTATAAAGCACCCAAATATTCAGATATACCACAACCATTTACTTTGTAAATACTTTATTTTTACTATATCAAGCTGCAATAAACATTCCTGTCTTTTATGTTCCCATGCAATCCTCTACAGAAGTGTTTTGAGAAAGTGGCCTTCCATTAATTGCAAACTCAGTTAATGGCAGATGCAACTGATGGCATAAAGACATTAATCTATCTCACTACACTCACAGGAGCCATTTAGTCTGAATGCTCCCCAGTAATCACAAAATCAATAATCACCTTCTTTTAACAAGTTCCTCTGTACGTGGAAGCTCCTTAATAACTTCCTCCATTTCATGTATCATTTCTCTGTGACTATTCAGATTTTTTCCAAAAGGAGTCTTTCCAAAATGAGATCAGATTTTATCTATTCTACAATAGCTAACCTAACATGGGGGTTTTGCATAATTCCAGAAGGACATAATAGTCTTTCCTTTTTTATGCCAAGAATCTTAGTACTTGTTCAAATGTACTGAAAAGTCCACATACTATGTCAAATGATGGCTCAGTGGGGGTTATTTGGAAAGAAATTTTGCAGAACAGCAGCTTCTCAGAGCTCCATTTTAATAACATTTTTAGTGTCGATGTTAGACAAACTATCTTTGCCTCTTACTCTTGGTCACAGGGGATGTTAACTGAAATGATAAAACAGCAATGCTGGCCTTCATAAGTAAACTTCTGAATCCACAATGTTTGAGAGAATCCACAATTAGGCAGGAGGAGTTTACCCATCATAAATAAATGGGAGCAGAATCAGAGTTACTTTTGGATAAGAAAGTAAACTTAAATTCAATGTAAACTGACTTTGAAAACTTCCTTACTCTTTTCACAACCATAATTTTTCATGTCATCTCCTTATTGTCAGATGCTCTGAGTAGCTTTTTCTCTATTTTTGCAGTTACTGCTCAATAACTGTAATCTTTGAAATGAAGTAGAACCTCTCAATATCGCTGTATTAAGGGAAATTATAATAGCCTATTGACTGCAGTTTAGTCAATGATCTGTTCGTTATTCTGTCTTAAAGTCTTCTGGAGTTTGTAAAGTAATGTATTTAATTATCTTAAAAGTCAATATAAGCACAAATGAGGGACTGCAATGAACGAAACTGGTTAAGATAATTCATGCAGTTGTGGAAACTGGGTATCAAATTGTTCATCTCATCCATTACAGCTAAGTTTGTACTGCTTTCCTAGGCTAACAGTCTGTGCAAATAATCAGGTATAATCCCACAGTAAAGCATTTGTTGCTCCAGAGATCCTTAGTCTTAAATGTGGCATGAGTGCACATTTTACATACAAATGGAACTGGGTAATAGCTGTCTAAAGTGCCACTGTAAACATTTAAAAGGTGAGACATGATACCTCATATAATTGGTAGGTGAAGTAGCTTTGTTGCATATTTCACTTTAAAATGTCAGGCACCTCAATCAGGAGATGATAGAAGAAATAGACTATGCATGAAAGGTGTTTTTTAATTGGATCCTCCACTCCCATTCCCAAGCCACATTTTGATCCTCATTTTTTAGTTCAACCTAATTCTTTTTTTTCTGAGAGTACAAGAACAAAGAGATTTAAAAATCAAATTAATGCAGTAAAGAATAAGAATACAAATTTTCATTTTCCCCATCAGCACCCCACATGGACTACTGAGAGGTCAGTTTGGATAAAACTAGATGAACTAGTGGACTTATGTGGGAGGTGGATGCCACGTTCACTTGGTAGTCTCTGGTAGGTAACGACTGGCAAAGATAGACATGTACAACTGACCTTTCACCTTAGCTCAGGAAGATCATCACGCATTTACCAGCAAGCACAAATTTCTGTACCTCCTGCAGTCATCTGATTCAGAGTAAAATATGCACTAGGCTTTCACACAAGCAATGGGGAAGTCAGAGTGCTCACACACAGTATGATCCTAAATATTCCCCATTGAGACAGATGCTGAAGCTTCCTGCCTTTTTAAAAAGCAACATGCAAACAGCAGTCCTGCCTCATTTCAAAATCTCAGGACTGCATTAGTTCATCCTAAAATAGCTATAACTTATACTCAACATGCTTAAATGGTATTTCTTCTGTACTTGAAAATATGTCTTCTAGCCATCAAAGCTTCTCAAAAAGCTATTCATCATAAGTACATTCTTCCTTTTTCTCACAAAACCAAATTATTTCCTTCTCCTGCCTCCATCCTGGCTTAAGCAAAAATCAAGAATCTTTAATGCATTTTCACCCATGTAGGTTATTCCAGTAACAGATTATTATGATATTTATCTCTGGGTTAACTATATCTTCAGAATAACTTGAATCAAATATTCGAATTTCATTTTTCCCAAGGGGAGAAGGTTTATGTCTTTCAATGTAGTTATATAAATATGAAGTTCTGTAATTCTTTTTTAAACCTGTTCCATTGCTGATTTGAAACTGGCCATGAATAATGTTTCGGTTTCAGGTATTTATCTTCTATAGCAGCAATATGTTTGGTACAATAACTATCCATTAAAACAACAAGCCAGCATATATAAACACTTATTCAGACTCTGAATATTATTTATTTTGACCACATATGAAACCTTTTTCACTTCTAGTCACAGACTTGGCTTTTGTTCATCTGTGTGCCTAAGAAAGCCATGTTCTACTCAACCATAGAAGTTTTTTGATGTATTTACTAAAGAGCAGCAACCCAAGACCACTAGTTGCAAGGATGGTTTTAACAGCCTTTTTAACACCCTACAACGTGTTTTAAAAGAGCATGCAAGTGCTTTTAACTCCTGTTGTGTCTTTCTATATCCTTATGTTTGTTTTCCTGTTTCCTCCTTTCTAACAGCAAACTTTTTCCTCAGACCATCTGCAGTTTCCCAGAATACTGATATTTTGGGCCATATATCTACCACATACTTTCAGCCTGTTTCCACTCTGCTTAACAGGACTGTTCTGCTCAATATCTCCAAATGGAGGTTAAGCTCCACTGATTAAAAAATAAATAAATTAAAAAAAGGGGTCAGGCATTCTGGTTAGCAGATTTCACTTGGGTAGTAACTTTATTTTTTTTTTATTTGAATTAGTAAGTGTGAGTTTAGTTGAGTGGCTACTCTGGAAACTAATATCTACTAGATTTCTTCCTATAGCAAAGGAATGACATCCCCAGGCAAAAGAAGTCTAGCACCATTGCAGTGAGAAATGTCAGGCTTTAGCCTACCAGAGAGACTATAAAGAAAGTTGAGTTGTAGTGCAGTCCTCTCTTCTCTGGAAAAATGGCTGGAAAGTATTAACTCATGTCACACAGTCTAAGCCATAGCCATCACCTAACACTGACACATTATTAATGTAATCAACATTATTATTAATGTAATGAAACAACATGATCTACTAGGTCTGAACAAGAGTTCTGCCAGTAGGGAACAGCATCAGTGTGAAAACAGGTAATGTAGTGGACAGAAAATGAAAACACAGCAACTTGAAATACCCTATCAGATTTATATTCACTACTTTCAATTCATCTGAATTCCTTTTAATCTTGTATACTGAAAAGGGAACAGCCAGATTATCTTTATTCTCCAGTTTCTGTCATGTCCTTTAATTTTGGTTCTCTTTCTTGATTTTAGTACCATGATTTTTAGTCTATTTTTATACAAAGTTATTTCCCTGTGTCTCAATCATTTTTATCTCCTAGATTTGGATCAATTCTCTCTATATAACATATTCTAGGAAAAACGATCAGACTTCACCACAGTAATTAAAAATGTTTCTAAAACATGTATAATGACATTACAGCATTTTTAGGTTCTTTTCCTACCCTGTTCACTCTTCATACAGTCTTTCAGCATTTTTATTAGTATTGTACTCCTGAAAGAGACTTTTACTGAGCCTTTAGGCAAAGGTTAGTAGAGCATCAAGGCTTTTCCTGAGTTCATAACACAAAATCTACGATTCATTTAGCACAAAATATTCCTTGTTTGTTTGGCAATCCTTTTCTGAAACTGTTTGCTGGCCTTAATTCATTAAAACTTACTCCTTCATTTTCTTAGTGTTACATGGAGATCTTGAAGTCCTTTCTAACTTCTCTTTGTAACATTCAGAAAGACTTCCATTTGATCATCTATATTTTCTCTCTGACAACCTCAATGTAACTCTCATATGATCTTTCTCTTAAAGCTGTACTTATTAAATCTTCATCTTAGTGTACAGTCTCCTCAGCACTTTCCCATAGGTACATTTAAAGGACATGTAAGATCCAGAACTTTAGCATTCAAAAAGTAAAAGGGATCACTGAACATTAACTTATTAATACTTTTCCTTACTCTATTGGGTTTTTATGAAGAAATCAGTTGACAGAAAATTCCTTAGACACTTCTGTAACAAATGCTATCAAACTACAGGTAAACTAACACAAACCAACAGAGCTACATTATGTACAATTCCTGTAAAGCTAGCTCCATGAATAATTTTGTCCCTGCTTCTCTTCATCAGTACAAAATGATTTTTCCTCCTTAGACCTGGGTTCAACCTGTCTCATTTTAGCAAGTTACTTGAAAAATTTCAGTCTGGAAATCTCCTCTATCACAGAGGAGACAGTGCAATAATACCAGAGGGACAGTCCAGATACTAAGGAGGCTGAATTGCCTTCAGATATGTCTATCAATCTTCTTTAATTACAGAGGTGCTTAAAGTAACTCAGCTCTTAACTCAGGCATTACAATTAAATATCTGAACTTAATTCTATTTAATGTGTTTCCAAATCTGATTTAAATCCACGAAAAGGCTAAAGGATCCTTCTGTTGCTTTCACTGACTGTCAATCATCTCTCAATACTTCTTACTTTGCCTGGGGCAGGGGATGGGACACACAGACTTCTTTCTACCCCATTTTTAACTGATCATGTCAAATGGATGAATACGTTTGATATTTCCCTTCACTTCTATTGTGAAAAATGTAAAGGTTTGCTACAATAATTCAATTCTTTTTGGAGTAAAAGCTCTTTGCTAAATTCTGCTGAAGTACTGTGTATTAGCACCTGAGAAACCGTATCAGCTCATCCAGCCAGTGCCATCATCTTTTCAATGCATGGTGCACACTAGTCCCAACAAAGCACTCTGCCTAGTCCTTTTCCACTTTTTGCCTTGGAAACTGTATTAATTAAAAATGCAACATGGAAACTCAGAAACTTTCAAAGTGGAAGGAGAAGGGGGGGAAGTTTCCCCAGATTATATTTCTGATAAATATTTTTTTGGAACTAACTAATGCAGAATATGAAAATGCAATAATTTTATCTTGCAGTAGAGACGTTATTTCTTCTAAGATCTAAAATAAATCACCAAAAGCTTTCATAGCTGACATTTAATCCATGAATTCAAACAATTTTTAAGATATATGACCCATTAGAAAGACACTTTCAATTCCTCATGCCCTTGTAAGATTTTAACGTATAGCTAGCAGAAAATGCATTTACACAGTATGCTTTTCATAGCAACATTATAATTTATTGATAAGGCTTTATATAAAAAAGAATTATATGGCTGGTTATGTCCTTTTTTATTTGTTGATCTATAAATAATAAAAGGAGGCAGAGTCAAGTCTTAGCACTTACATAAACCTGTTGGATATTTTTTTTTCTAAAGAAAGAAATAACTGTAACTCTGCAAAATAAAAGAGATAGCTCAAATGGCAGTAGATTTTCTCTTAAATACAATGTTTGATGTATGTACAACCAAATTGAAGTTAAAAAAGAGATAAATCCAGCTCACTCTCTCTCGTTATCTAGATAGAAGACTTCCTGCATGTGCTCTTGCTATTCTCTAAGAGTGGTATCTTGATTCTACAGCATGGACAATGTGTCTATCAAATACCTTGAAAGGTCAGCCTAGGAAAAAAGGGTAGAGGACATCTAATAACCTGGAGCATTTTAATACTGTTAAGTCAGAACCTGATTTCCCTACAGTTTTTTCCTTAATGCCAGCATCTTGCTAAGCATAACATCAGCTAAATCAGGCACACGAAATATCTGTTTTACCTTCAGGAGTATTGCATATAGTCTTTCTAGGTAATCATTTTGCTGTCTCATCCTTCCCAGAGCAGAAACACTCCCACTTAAGCATTCTATTTACTAATGTGAAATATTCGTGTATAGATTTATAAATTAAATTAAACAAATAAGAATTTGGTACACTAAAAGTACAATGGATACAACTAAGAAATCTAGGAGATTAAGAGGTTGTTTTGAATTATTATCAAAGTCTTATGCTCAGCCAGACCTTATTTTCCCTAATGTCAACTGATCATCAGCCAACAGAAATATTTTTCTTCTGAAAGACTCCCATAAATAAGATGAACCTTTATTTTTATCAAGCACATCTAAAGAATAGAATTCAGTCTCNCAATATGCTGCTACTGGAATTCAGTTTTAATAGTGGATACTTTTTTCCTTGAGCTAGACTTATCTCTTAAACCAGGTTTGATCAAACAGGAGAAAATTGTTGTTATCAAAACAGAGCAGCCAAAGTCTGTCCTGCTAGAAGATGTGATCTGGACCTTCAGGTAAAGTCACAGAATCCAGAAAGAGCTTCACTTGTGAGCATCAACCTCTTCTTCTAAGTCACCATCCCCTGTCAACAGAATCCAGAGTGAAATATCACATTTGCAGTTGTGAATATTCAGATTTTTAGTTATTTGCATGTGATCCCAAGTAGATTGTTTTCTTTTTAATGGTTCCAAATTTCTGAAGTGTAATATGAAAACTCCTAGCACAGGGATGTGCTGCTGGGATAAACACATGTATTTTCTTGAGACTGCAATAAAAAGTACTATTCAAATATAGTAATTGAACACTGTTTATGGTAATTATTTGTTAATGCCTCTTCTCTGCTGATTTAGTTTAGAATAGCATTTTTATCTTAGTTTAGCCTTTTTGCCATTCCAAGACAGTACTGTAATTTACATCAGAGAATAATTGCTCTCCCTGAGATAATGGGAACATTTACACAGACCTTAGAACACTCATTTTTTCTTTGGTATTCTGGATTCAAATCACAGCTTTCTGCATCAAAAAGTAAAAATTGATGTCTCCATAGGAGATTCATCTGGCATGCTGGATGTGTAAATCTAACGAATTGCATAATTGCCTTGGTAATACCTCCTCTGTTTGGCTTTTAATAAGCATAGAAAAATCTTTGATCAATCAAAAAAATGAAAACCAGCATAGATAGACAGATAGACAGACAGATAAATGATTGATAGATAGATAGATAGATAATTGATAAAGACAGAGATATAGGCAATATATAGATACAAATAAAAATAATTTGCATTTGAGGCATCTGCAGTAGTCTCACCAGTCTGCTGGAAATCTACAAATCTGAAGGAAAATCTCTTTTTTTATTCTCTCTCTATTTTT
>VWZD01005403.1:1759042-1878921 GCA_013396695.1 Sakesphorus luctuosus | reverse complement strand
CCGGGAGCGCCGGGAACGCCGGCGGAGCCACCCCGGGAGCCCCGGCAGAGCCGCCCCGACCGCGCCCGCAGCGCGCGAAGCCTCGCGCCGGCCGCGGGAAAAGCGGGAGCCCGTCCCTGCCGGCCGCCGGAGCCTGACAGCCCCTAAAATACAGCAGTAGAAAACCACTCCGGTTTTCCTGTACAAGCATCAGGGGGGAAATTGCACCTATCCAAGTGTAAAGCAGCCGAGATTCTCAGGGAGGTGACACCTGGCTGCAGGAGGGGTGGGAAACGCGAAATCCTGGACGGGTTTTGGTAGTCCCAAGCGCAGGCACACTTACCTAGGCGTGAAGGCTGCGGGGAGCAGCACAGCGTGGGAATTCTCATATCCACAGGGCAGCAAAAGGCTCTCCGGCAGAACCTGTCAGCCAAGGAAAACAAAGAGTTAGCAGACAATTACAAATGGCTTATTCCATCAGTATGTAGCATGGCACCCCATCCGGTGGTATAGGTCCTGTAAAAATAACCTCGTGGCAAGAAACAGCCACGTGCGGATTTGGGATGTACCTGGACTTTGGCGTCTGGGATATGCAGAGCAGTTCTGGGCAGCGCTGCACACAGGGCCACGGCCACGGGTGTGGTGGTGTTTCCCTGGCTGCGTCCCAGGGGAGCCAGCGGTGCTGAGCTGAGCAGCACAGTGAGGTTAGTGCTGAAATGTAACTGCATTAAGATGTGGTGCTGAACTGAATCCATAAAAAGGATTCACATTCCACAGCAAAAGGCAGGTGTTAGGCCAGCTTGCATCAGTAGTTTTTCTTCTCATCCTCACACACCAACCACTTAGTGTCTACTGCTAAATCCAACTGGCACAATTAACAAAGTTGCATTTGTACAGGTTATCTCTTCTCAGAGACAGCAATGATGAATGACAGCCTTTGGCACCTAAAACTACCTGTTTGTCAGATTGAAAATTAATTAATCTTGGCCTTTACAAATAATATATTACTAAACCACTATACATTTCAAGTTCTGCTGCTAAAGATGAATGGCTTCTTCACTGGGTAAAAGACAAGGATTGATCTTTTTATTCCAATTCAACTGTATGCACTGAAATCCCACAAAGGATGAGGCAGTATCATTACCTGCCATGTTACTTATCCCCATCCAGGCTTTCCTCAAATGATACTGAGACATTTATCTCTTGGGCTCCTCAAAAAGAAAGAAACTATCTAAGACTCCCAGGTCTGCTGATATTTCAGAACTTCACCTCTCTGTCAGATACAAACTAGAAGTTTCCCTTGCAGGCCTAACAAAATTGTGCAGAGGGCATGCTGGTCTGTCACCTGTGGGGACACAAACATAAGGGGAGGAGAGCAGCCAGGCAGTGTGCTTCCCTCCCTTGGTTCTGATTTCACTGCTATGTTGAAGAGAAAGTGCCTCTGTTTGACATTACAGTCAGGCAGTTTTCTGGGAAGTGACCCAAATACAGTGACCTGTAGTGGAAAAGTGATTTCATGCTGCAGAAGAGCACAGATATCATTGATTTTTAGGAAAGGACAGCAGAGAGGCCTCTTTCAAGAACACTCACTCTTCTGCTCAAAACCAAACTCCCAGAGTCACTTGATATCCATAAATCTGGAAGGACAGCATCCATGTATGATGGACCCAGAATAATTCCAGTTGTCTTGGCAGCCAAGTCGCGCCCCAGACTTTCAGTGCAGTCAGGCACTATTCCTGACCCCTCTCTTACAGCCCTAGCATGTCCCACTGCACTCCTTGGTACCCCAACTGCCCAACACATCCAGCCATCACAACAGTGCCTATTGCACAACTCCCCTCGACCCCAGAGTCCCAAGTCTGTAGGGAACACCGCGTTCTTGAAACAGTGACAAAACAAAATAGCATCGAAGTTTAACCATGTTTCCATTTCCCTTTAAATTTAGTGCGACTTTGCAAAATGTAACTGTTTGTAAAAAGGGACTTGTCCCAATTGCAAAGAGTCAAAGTGAAAGAGAATTGGGTCTGCCTGAATATGGGAAGTTGAGATAAAGGGGTAATTCCCGGGGTTTGCTTGAATAAAAGCTGATAAGGAAGAGTGTTTGTAGCACAGCCAGAGGGCGGAAACCAGGTGGAGGGGGCAGTGGGGAAGAGTAGTTGCTTGAAATGATAATGTGTTATGTAAAAGCCTTATAGTAGAAAACATAGAGAATAAGCAACCGAATGTATAATTGGATGATTAAACTCGAAGAATGCCTGTGATAGATAATATTTGAAACTGGCTGTATAAAAGCTGCTGAATTTTGTGTATCCAAGGAACATGCACTTTGAGGGCATGGGCTCCTGCGTGACCCTGACTGTGGTCCGGCCATAATAAAATTGTGCTTTGCCATCTACATCTGGCTTTCTTTAAATCATTCCCTCAAGAAACAAGGGGAACTCATAGTGAAAATGATTCATACTGGTCTCTTAATTTGCCCTTCTCAGACCCTTTAAGAGCATTTTTGTCAGCTTTAGATATTCTTATCTCTGTTCTTCTTTGCTGGAAACCCTTTGCAAAAGAACTGGGATGGGCAACACTTTCCATGTCCTAGGCAAAATGCAATTTACATGCACCTTTCTTTAAATGGCTGCTAGGGAACAGTTTGGATTCAAGTTTTTCATTTTCCACTCTGTCAGAGAAACACTTTATAAAAATTTGCCACCATTTTATTGACAAGAGGGAGAGATTCTGTCCCCTTTCTAAATCACATTTTTATATCTGTGATCCACCATATGTTCCTCTACCCTAGCCTAAAGAAACTGAATCTGGGAACACGTAACTCTACATTTTCTTGTAATCTGGTAGAGATTGCTCTTTCTGTACTCTGTGTGCCAATGGAAAAAAAAAACCAAAAACAACAACCAAGGTTATCCTCCAAAGCTGCAGGATAACACTGTCTAATTCTGAAGAAATATGAACATGTGAAAAAAATTTGTTGTTATTTATATCTATATATCTATAAATATATATTGTTATCTTTGAGATCGCAAGTTCCAGATTTTGCAATTTTCATTGTTTAAGCATATCTCTGTCCTCCAACATGAAATCACGAGCTGTTTCCAGCAAGATCTACTGGTGAAAGGCAGGCTATCTGTTGGAATCTTCCACACAGCTTGACTTCCACGTTTGCCCCCATTGTTAACAAACCTTCAGCACCTGGCCCAGCACCGAACAGAGTGCACAGAGCCAGCTAGTGATTACCTGCACTAATAAACAAACTGTGGGCTATTTGTCCATATGACGAAGACATAAAGGAACTCATCTTTCTGCTACTTGGAATGTCTCAACTGTCGGCTTTCCCGTAGTTTTTAGGCTATGCTTCTGCAAGTCTAGACAGTTAACACTGCAAGAGAGAGAAAATGACTCTGTCTCTGCCAACACCAGGCACTTGTCTGCTTTCCTTGTGGGAGAGTTTGCAGGATCTTTAGATCATTAGATCTGAACATCTTCTCTAAGTACTGCAGAATCATCTTCTGCAGACCAGATCATTGCACCACCTATTTCTGAGTCTGTTAATAAGAATCCAAACATCTTTCTCAAACTGGGAAACTTAAGAACTCTTTGGGCACATCTTTTGCTGGCATAATGTGAAAGGAGCAATGCCCATTTATTCTGGCCATAACAAACTTGCCAGCTTATACCAGCTGAGCATTAAACCCACTGTCTTCCCCCACAGCCTCTGAAGAAGTGGCCTTTTTCACACGTTTTAATTACTGTCTCCCTACATAGAAGCTATTACCTCACTGAAAGGCCATTAACTGGCACGTTCCGCACAAGATTAAGCCTTTCTGATAATTGTTCCTTGAGTTCATGTTTGTGAAAATAAATATCATCAGATGATTAAATTAAACACTGCAGCCAGCCCAGCTATACACTATTTTCACTTATCATGCAGAAGGGGAGATCAAAGAGAAAAGCCCAGGTAGAGTTATCCCAACTCCTCCAAGTTTGGTTGAGAGCTACCTATTGAACACGCTAATTAGATTCCTATTCGGGGAGTGCAGCAGAAAATTAACCCTCCCAAAAATTGAGCAGTATAGCCATTTTCATGTTCTGTAATCACTTGAATGCAGAGGGATGACTGTCCCACCTCCTCTGTGTAATAAAGCAGCAGCACAGCCTGATTCTGATTTTGGACTATTGGGCCTCCATCGGCTTTGGTGTCTTGTGTGGGCGCACGGAGAGCTGTGCCTGGGGAACATGAGGCGCTCCAGCCCTGCGGGGTTTCTGCCTCCAGCTCTTCCCTTCCCGCTCGGTGAGCAGACATGCCCGTCTCTGCGCCCCTGCAGTGAGGAGCAACACGGCTCTCTCAAGCCCCCTGGCACGGGCGCTGCTTAAACAAGGAGATTGTTTCCCAGACGGAGCTTCTCCCAGCACTTTCCCGCTTTGCTTCCTTGGGCTGTGGAGGGCAGGAGAAGCGAGGGAAGCAGCGGGCAGCGAAGTCCGTTCCCACTGAGAGCCCGCGGTCCTCCCGTGAGCACACACACCCACACAACCAGAAAGGTCTGCTATTCTTCTGCTAATGGGATTGGCACCGCTTAAAGCAGTCTGCGAGGGTATTGTCTGCAACCACAGCAAGAGAAACATTATTCAAAGGCTATTCAGGCCCCAAAAGAAGCGGCAGAGCAGAGTAATTATCGGAGACTCTCCATTAACGAGGGCATCTTTGCTCTTTGTCTGTGTTGGTTTAATAAGGGCCACTAATGGGGCCGGGGGAGGGGCGCACTAATACTTCTAAACAAACCTCCTTCCCTTCCCCACCCCCGCGCTGTGAGGAGAGCTGCCTTTATGGGCAGTGACAGCCGGGCTGGGAGTTACCATATTGCAGAGTGACCTTCGGGAAAACTTAGTGTGAACCCAGCCGCTTCCAGCCCCATCCCCGCCGAGCCGCTGGGAGCATCGTTTGGGTAGCTGTTCTCTTTATAGCCTCTCCATATTTCCCAGTGCTTGCCAGACCCTTTTGTACATCCCCCCGCCCGACCTCTCTCATGTCATCTTGTGACCCTTCATGGCTGGACACGACGGCACCGAGTGGCAGTAATGAGGGACGACAGTGCAGATTAAGTTCTCGCAGCAAAACCTGGGGCTGCTGTCCATTATCCAGCAGCTGCAACTGGGAGATGCTGCTGGGAAGGCAGGACTGGAGCAGCCTCCCCTTCCCACGCTGCTGGAGAAGGAAGGCTGGGATCTAGCAGGGGCCAGTGTCTCCCACCTTCTGGCTGTGGGCGCTTCTCTGGTGATGACAAGATGGACAGAGGCAAAGGCAAGCATGAACTTCTATCCCGAGATTCTTTGGGGCCACTTTTGGGAAAACGCAGCCAAAATTCTTCTGAGGGCTCTCAGACTGTACCCATCTTCAACCACCAGGTGTAAGGGGCCAATTTGTGAGTTTGCAGTATTACAGGGTCAGATGCATGCTGGTCACTTAAACAGTGAAATGGGGACAAGAGGTCTCAGGAGGTCTCTGCAAAGGCAGCATTCAAACAATGAACTGTAATGGTACACACAGATATGGATAATGAACCATATAGCCTTTTCCAAGGTGTTGTGGATACAAGGTTGACAACTGCTAGACTCATTTTTAGCCAGTGAGGAATCTAAAGAACAATACAAGGAAATTATTGCCCCTGATTTGGGCTGGTCCTTTACTGAAGCCAAGCCCTGGATACTGTGCTATTCTGTCTCACCTTCAAATGGTGCATGCCTAGTAGATGTTTGTCATACAACCAGTCCATGAACTGCAGAGCAAAGCAGTGCCCCTGTACTGGGTACCTGAACACGTGCAGGGCAGCAGTGTCAGGAACCTCACTGCTGAGCCTTATTTGTCAGGATAAATGATTTTATTCTGCTGAGGTATGGAATGATAAGAATCTCTGTACAGGCACCCACTCAGTCCTCGAAAATTAGCCAAATGTCCTGGTGCTAAAGGTTTATCACAAACAGAGGAAGAAAGATATGTGGGAACTCCTCACTGCTTAAACCACAAGACTGGTTTGAAGAAACAGACTCCGCAGAGAATTTCACCCTTGTTTCCTCACAGCTTGGTAGTTTTGAAATTTTCATGATTTTGGCCTTTTCCTTTCAAGATTTCACCAGTAACTGCATCTCTTGTAACAAAAGCAACTTTTTCATAGGTGTTCCTTTGACTCATCTCTACAGGATCAAAACATTTCAGAACAATCTTGCAAGTCAAAGAAATACCAATCACCTCTTACACACTGAGAGCTGTCACAGTGAAATTAAATAATAGCTGAGGTCATTCTTGCCATGGCAGATCTGGGAAGTGGATACAGTTCTTCCTCCAGAGTCTTAGTGCAGTGTACCAAGACCAGCAGTGTTTCTCCTCCCTGTTTTGAAGTGTCTCGAGAATTACACTACTGAAACAGAAAAATCTGTCTTATTTTCAGCATTTCACTCTTCATGTTAATCAGGTATTTTTCATATTCTTTTTTTCTTTTTAAAAGTAAAATCATTAAACATCCATAAAGCAATGGATTACTAGGAGCATACAGCCTGGGCTCTGATTGGTGTGGGGTTTGCTTTGTAAGTCTTTTTAAAAGTCCTCCTCCTTTGCCACCAGCAGATAATACTTTCAGCTTTGTTGCAAATGAAGACAATATTTGAACAAAACCAAAATAGCACCTCAGAAGAGAGAACGGACACCCACACCAAGGGGAAATGATTGGAAAAGTGAAAAATCCAAAAAGTTGGTTTATGACTTAGAGGATATTAGATGACAAATAAGTCATTGCAGTATGTAAAGGAGGGGTGGTCAAGACAGGTAGAGATTTATCATGAGAAAGGGGAGTTTTGAGACTCTGGATGGAGGAAGCTCAGTGAGCAGCTTGTACATGGCAGGCTGAAATGAGATGGTCCTGTAGAATGGAGGAGAGCTTGTAACCTCCTGTCTCCAAGTGACAGAGATGGGCTGGTGGGTCTATTTCTTGGACCTTTGGCCAAAATAGTACAGTTGAAGATGAGTCATCAAGTATGAAAGAGATGAAAAGAGAGCAATTAAAATCTTGTAAGTAAAATTTTAGTCTAAGAGCCATCATCTTGCCTGCAAGTCTCTGTCCAATTTATTCTCCTCCAGATATAGTTCCTGCAGTGAGCAGGGAATGACTACATCAGACCTTATCAAGCCAGTGGTATTTCGTTTTGCCCTTTGACACCTATAATTTAATACAGAGATATTGTTTTTCCCATGGTTTTCCTTTTTTATTAATTCTGCTAGCACTTGAGGCTAACAGACAATAAGTGGATTCCTTCCAGGCTGCTCTGCTTCACTCTACTGCTGTTTATCCTGTCATACTTTAAATAAACTATCTAATTGGGATCTGTTCTGAATCCCACTAAAACAATGAAAAAGCCTGCACTGGCTGTGCAGTTTTGGATTGTGTTTGAACTCATTCAATGTAGATTTCAGTCATTTATGAACAGCAGTAAGGAGGAGTAAAATCTGCATTTACAGAAAATCTTGTGTGTGTTTGCAAGCAGAAGATATATTGAAATATGGGACAGGAAGCAGCTATTAATCTCTGCAAGTACATCTCGGTTTAGTTCAATGCAACTTCCCTGCTTCGTCTTTGTATCCTTTGGGCTCTTCTTTCTCTATAAAACAGGTCTTGCTTTGCCAGCTTAGCAAAAACCTGTCCCTCTAATGCCCTCAGCTGGTGTTTCCTGCTCCTGCCCTGTGCTTTTCAATCCTGCAGACCGTTGTCCTGGCCAACAGGAGCAGTACAGAGAAGTACTCACTCACATAACAGCCAGGTAGACCAAAGTTCCACAAGCACAGGGGGGATATAGCAATTATATGACATTTTTCCTGTCCAAGCAGCCCCATTTGGAAAGGTTCAAAGGCAGGAATGGCAGATTAGGATGATGACTTTCTGCCTTTAGTCCTCAGGTATGCCATGAGTTTCCTGACTGAGTTTAAGCAAGCTGCTTTTGTCTCCACATCTCCATTTCCCTGTTCAGATAAGGGGAATGGTGCTGTAAGGGTACATTTGAGAACACTTCAACACTATACTGATAGGAACTGAGAAATTAAGTTATTAATGAACTCATGTCCTGACCAGTCTGATGTGGCTTCTACATCCAAACAATCCAAGGGCTGGGATCACCACGGCTTTGTTCAGCCTCCCCATCTTATGAGTGTATAGGCAGCCTTAAGGAATGCAGTTGAATTTTCAGTACTCTCATTTCCTAGGATGTCTTTTGTGCTGTTCTACCTGCCTACAAACTCTCCCTGCCTGCCTTTGCCCCAGGTCCACCTTTCTCCTCACCAGTTTCTTGGCCTTTTGTGGCCTGTTTTGGTGCACTCCAAGGTTTCTCCAGCTTCCCAGTCATAGGCATGGACCTTATTCTGGTGCCAGAACACTGTTCACTCTTCCTGTGAAGTCTTTAATACAGTAGACAACAGGAATATCCATACTCGGAGAGGCAGCTCAGTGCAGAGATTCCCCAATCCTGCCAGCTTTGGGCCTGGCAGCAATGCTGACACCTCGGTTTGTGCAACCAGTGGCACCGTGTGAGCAGCCACCCTGCACACACAGCCCAGGCCAGCTCCTCTGCAGAGCAGCACAACTGTGTGCAGCCTCCAGCCAGTGCAGGGATCTCTCACCTGCCACTGCTTGCATGCAGTGAGGATACAGCCTGTGTGAGCTCCTTGCTGGGCAGAAAATGCTGTGGGAAGCAAATACTGAAGCTGGAGTGAGATCACAGAACAGATGTTATACAGCAATAACTTCAATCTCAATTCCCCTGGAAGGGTTTGGATGGACAGTCCTGACATTGATCACCTCTAGAAGAAGTCTGAGGAGCCAAAGATTTCACAAATGTGATCTGCTGACTCTACCTTAAAAAAAAGTCTGTAACCACTGACCATTTATAGTTGTTGCTGCTAGAAACTTGCTTGTTTTCTCCTCAGAAGTTACAGCCAGACCTTCAGTGTCTGCCTCTGCTACAATGACTCTTCATCTTAATGCTTATTTAATTAGTAAGTAGCACAGTGGGGAAAGAAGGAAGATTTCATTGCTGCTGCATTTCTGAGATCTCTGGCTGACGTTTTAGCCTTTCAGGTGCAGCTGCAGTTAGACACGTTAGAGCAGCCTCAGGGTTCTTTTTCTCTCTGGTATGAGGAATAAGAGCATAAATGACTCACAGCTACACTTTCTACATATCTTGCAACACCTATACTGTCCTGAGAGCTAAAATCCTCCTTACTCCATGTATCTATCACTGTATTCTTGTTCAAAGTATATCCAAGAACATGGTCAACCAGAACAGTGTAAGTTATAATAGTCTCAGCCCTTTTCATTTTAACTTCTAAAGTTAGAGTTCAAATAAAAAGAAGGAAAAAAGGCTGACAGAATTAACAAGGAATCCAAATAAAAATGATGCATTCATGTTAATGGAGATGAACTCCCAGGTGATTAAGGAATGGAAGTTTGCCTTGTTCAGAGAAGTCTCTACAGTATCACCTATAAGAGAATAAGTAACAGCTTTTTTGGTACATGTTGAATCTTTCACAGTAAAGCTCAACCAATCAAGCTTTATGTAACTGTGTTACAAGCTACCAAGGAGAAAAACTTCAGCCCCCTGTACCCAGGTACACCTTGAAGAGCACTGAAGTGTCTTCTATTCCACAAATTAGACTGAGCTGCAAATCATCAACACTTAATTTTGGGAAAACTGTATTACTTAAGCACAGGTATCTGTGAAGTCAATGCCACTGTAATGCCTTCCCATCTTCAGCCCTTTGCAAAAGCCCCCTTTGTGGTTTCCCAAACAGCATCTATTCCAGCGGGACAGCATATTTCTGGCAGCAACATTCCACTGAAATCGTGACTTGCATTTGAGTGATTATTTTGTGTCATAGCTAATATCCACCTGTCTATATGGTCCTTTCCACTCAACATATTGTACTTTCCCCACCATGGCTATTGTGGTGAAGAGCAGGATAAAATCTCTACTTTGATGCTGGCCTGACAGCACCCAAAAGCTCCTCAGAAGGACACTGCTCCCTCCTTGCTGATGTGGAAGTAAAGAGAAAAATCTTGACACTGAGCACTTCTCACCCCTGGACTGGAAAGGGTCAAAAAAAGCCTTACACTTCCATCCAGTGCTATCGCACTTGTTTATCTTGCATGAAACACTTCGCGTTTAGAATAAACTAAGTTAAAAGCAGAGCAGTTCAGACCGCGCAGGTGATGGCTGCTGAAAGCCGTGTTGGTTCCAGCCACAGGTCCCCTCTCGGGAGTGCGTGACTGAGCATCGCTGCCCTCTCCCGGGCAGGGCTGCCCCCGCACAAACACCGAGCTCCGCTTGCCAAAACTCTGCACAGCCAAGTTAGTTTGTTTCGCCTCAGGCACTGGAGGAGGGGGATTGTCCACTTACTGTTACCTTGACACTTAAAGCAACCTCACTGAGCATCACAGTGACAGCTGAGCTACTTCTGAAGGACTAAGGATTTGTTGAAACATAATTAAACAGGATACAGGTAGTGCTCACTGGGATTAGAAGTCCACACATCAAGAACTCTGAATGATGAAATGGCTGTAATGTAAGTTAAAATTTGCTCTGATTATGCAAAGTTATCTTAGCTAATGTATTTAAGCTCACCCGTTTCAAGTGTGGCTGCAGTTCAGCCTCCAAAGACCGCAGCTTCTCATGGCTAATGTGCTCTCAACTGCCCGGTTACAGTGACAGATCCCCAGTGCAGAAAAACAGGGAGATGGCAGAAGAGTTGGTCAACACATTTCACAATGTTATCTTGTGATTTCAAGTCTCCTCCTGGCTGCTTTGGAAATTTCCCTTGGAATATTATGTACGTACATACATATACATACACACATACACAAAGGCTCCCTGTGTTGCAGTTCCCGTGTATTCACAGGGATATGAGAGACAGCTTATTCCCTCAGAGGAAGTTGGGAAAATAAATCCAGCCATGACAGAATGGTGATCAAATATAGAAGAAATTGCAGCTACAGCATTTCATTATCTGAGTGTCTCTGAAAGCCATGTGCAATTTCCTAAGCAGATACATTCAGCCCTCCTAATTTTGCCAGTGATGGAAAAAGGTGTATTATAGTCATTAATAGCACTTTACTTCCCATCTGTGTTTCCTCAAGAATTGTCCAAGATATCATGATTCACTCTGACTGCTCTGGCCATGAGCTCCCTCTAGTATCAAAAAGGATTAATGCAGTTGGTACCTTTGTCATCCCAAAGGAACAGAGAGCAAATGTAAGGAAATATCAGTAAGAGGAGGGAAGTCTGACCCTTTTCTTAATTTTTGACAAAAGAACCCAAAACAAAATCAAAAACCTCTTGAAGTTAGTTATGTGCACATAGCTAAACACTGTCACCTTAAGGACACTGAGGCAAACACACCCATGGGACAGGAAAAGGCTGGATTTTATTTTATGTCCTTATCCATCAAACATGAGTATAGACTGGAGAGGTGTACTCTGGTCATCAGCTTTCACAGGAGAGCAGTATAAGCTGGCAAGATGCTGATTCTGGCCTTAAGGATGTGCTCGTTGCTTAGAAGAGCATTGTCACCAAAAGGAAATAAAAAGAGTGAACTTGGATAATAGGTAGCTGAAACAATCCTTTAGAATAGCTCAGGCCATAATATTCAGGTTGGGTTTTTAGAGAGTCTCTAGTCATTACTTCCATTTTATAGCATTTGGGAGCAAAGCAGAGGATTATTTTACTGGTGTTAAGAGCTCTCCTTCCCCAAGAGTACCTAAATGCTGTCCCTTGAGTAAATTATGTGAGAAAGGGGTCCCCTGCTATGGTTTAGATCTTCCATCTACAGTGTGTTGGCAAGTCTTCTTTCCCTGACAGAGGGAAAGAAGAAGAGATGTAGCCAACATCTCTTTTGGTGGCATTTGGGAGTGGTTTTAGAGGTGACAAGCACAAATGTGCTAAAGCCTGTACGTCTCTGCTCCATTGACTATGGGATTTGTGCTGTGCCAGGGGCCCAAAAAGCCTCTCACTGTGGCTCAGCAATTCTCTCAAAATACAGAGGGAGCAAAGAGTGACAGACTAAGGCAAAGCTCCTGACAAAAGCTCATGATCAAATGGATCTGCTGCTACACACAGTTACTGGACAAAATTGCAAGCCAAAATAATACATAGGAACAACACAAATTAGTGCTCAGTTAAGAGAGAGAGTTCCTTTTCCCATTTTCAGGAGAAAGCCACAACTCTATAGTGCAGGCAGTTGTTTCTGACATTCCCAATGACTCTGCTGTCCTATCTTTGACGTCCAAGGCTTGTCCTTGACATACATCACACATCCATCAGTGAAAGAGGATTCCTTCATGCTACCCATATTCCAGAAAGATCAATCACCTCATTAAACTCTACATGGCTTCAGTTTGGAAGAGGCTCTTCACGCAAGAAGAATCAGTCTCTACTAAACCCAAACTCTCAGTCTTGCTGGGAGGGCCACAGACTTCATGCCATGCTGCAAGTTGCAGAATAAGTAGCACTGAAAGTCCCAAAACCTCTTCTTCTTTCATCATATAGTCTGAGATGCTCTATCTTCATGCATTGATGTTGTGGCCAGAGAGTCTCAGTGACCCAAATACAAAAAATAATCTGTTGTGCATGTTCTTGGGAAAAGAACAGAATTATGCTGCGCAAGAAGAGTGAAAGAGGAGGAAGCACCCTCTCCCTCCCCTCCCTACTGCCAGGGCAGGGGGAAAAGACACAAAGGCTGAAGGGCAGGGAAATCAGCCAATGTGGAGAACTAGGTCAGGCCAGGCCAAGATAAGTACATGTCTATTCATGCAGGTGCTCCAGAAGTGGTGCCTTATAATGTAGGTAATTGCAGGGAGCCACCAGGAGAAGAAAGAAGAAAATCAAAGAGTCCTGGGAATTGTCAGAATGACCTTGTATTGTTTTATCTAAGTCTTGGTTTACTGTCCAGGGACAGAGCTGAGCTCTCATCTATGCGTAGGGGTGTGAATGAATAGCTGAAACTCTGGATTGTGTCTGTGTGTGCTGGCCTGCTTGCATCTGTGTGTGGTGTCTGTGTGGTTGCAGCTCTGTTCTGCCTTGATTTGCTTAACCACTCCCAGTTCAAAGTGATTAGTATAAAAACCCTGGATCATTCACAATAAACTGATTTCTGTCCATCAAGCCAGAGGTCTGTCATTCTGTCATAGTCATTGCTTAGTGCTCACCTAAATGTAGAACTTTGGCATTGCCTCTCCTTCATTCATTGCTACTACCACTGATGCTCTACGTGCCTCTCCTCACTTCCTGTCCATGACTGCAGGGGGTATCCCATTGCAATCCCTCTCCCTCGATCTGTTTGTAGAACAAAGCAATGCCTGGGTACTGGCTGAAAACCAATTTTTGATGTTGGCTGGAGAAAGCAGAGCTACTAATGAATCACAAACATTCAGAGCCTTTCCAAGAGTTTGACTTTACATTCACTGAAGTAAGGCTGTCAGACTACAACTGCTACTGTTTTTATTAACTTTCTTAAATGTAAATACCTAATTAGAACAAAACCTCTGATTCTTTTACAATATCAGTTTGAAAACAGCCTGAAGAATGTATTCTCCAATTAAAGGTAAGAAAAATCAAATTTCTGAGTATCTGATTATAATGTAGACTTCTGTGACTGACTGCTCAGCTCAGAAGCAGCAATACAAGGTAACAGCCATGCTGAACGTTTAAAATTCTTTCAACACATGAGCAAGCCACCAAACACTTCATTTTTAAAATGACTGCCTCTGTAAAACAGTTGTACGTTCCATATGCAGTTTCTAAGGTTCTTGTCAGGTTGGGCTGTCACATGAAAAAAAAGCTGTTTACTTTTTACAGGATGACTGAAAACAGCTTTCTGCCAAGTTGTTTATAGCAAGTTACTATTAACAAATTATTACATACATAATTATATGTGTATGTGTGTGTGCATTGCATAAGGCTAGACATACACACACACAAATCTCAGGGGTTTTGCAGCCTTCAAAAGTATAGCTACTTCCTAAATTTGTCATCTCTTGATGTGTACAGAGCAACAGGCTGCAGAAAAAACTGGCAACATTTACAAGGACTAGTACTGATGTTTGTTGTCCCAGCAGTGAGCACTTATCCAACACCTCTCTCCTCTTATAACCTGTGGGCCATCATCCCTCCCAAAGCCCAGAATTAGGGAATGGATAGTCTGGGATAGAACATGTTCTTTCCAAACAGCCTGAAGAAGGACTGGGAAAGTATCTTCCCACTTCAAATGCTACAGAAACAGCTGGATGACTTAGTGGAGTTCAACCAGCTGCCATCATCAGCTTCCACCTCTGCTTTCTCTGTAGTCCTGCTCATTAATTCTCCTAGAAATCTTTTAATCTAATATGGGAATAATCATAAGAAAATCAGGGCTCCTATCCATCCCCTATTTCATTCCTTGTTCTCTCACCTCCTGGGTATAGGGATGATGGCTGTGTCCCCTGCCAACACTCAGTAACTCTGCAGCTATTGTTCTCCAAACAGCAGCACCCTCAGCATATCTTTTTCACTTGACCCTGTAGATGACAGAAAATTTTCATTAGGTAACAGATTTTCCAAGGAAAGAGTGAGGACTTAAATACCATATAATTACTCTTGTCAGTTACCTATTGCCATTGAAAGCAAACAAAAATATTATAAAAGCCAGCAGAAAGGGTTTGGGATGCCTCACTCAGGCTCTAAGCTTGCTTGCTTCACATGAAGGACAATGTTGCCTTTTGGCAGGGACACCAGCTATCTTCAGAGCCTGCTGACACTTTGAGGGTGCACCCTCTGCTCTGGGGAGTCTGAGTGTTCCGACGTCGGTAAGACAACTTTGTGAGTGACACCCGGGTGGGTGGGGGGTGTTAAATGTAGGGCTTATTTCCCTCATTCTCTCTCGGGATCATGTTTACTTGGCCACCTCTTGTCATAAACTACTATTTTGTTAAGCTTTCAACAGTGTTTTGATCTCGAGTTCAGGCTGGGGATGACCCCTGAGGGGGTGCCACATGTACACAAGCCAGCCAGTCCTGGCACCCTGGGTGCCAACAGTGCCCCCCAGCAGTCCTGCCTCCATGTGTGCTCACTGGCCCAGACGGGGCTGGCCTGGCCACTGAGGCAGCTGGCTGTACGCTTGCATGGGGAGCTCCATGCCAACACAGTGGTGTTCCTTCCGGATATGCCAGTGCTGAGGGGTGTCCCCTAAGCTGACAGATGCCTCCCCCCTTTTGGGGCACAAGTTGCTTTCCTGTGGAATGTTCCACGTTATGGGTAGTGAGGGAGCTGGAGAAAGAGCTTGGCAAGCTGCTGCCAATCATTTACCAGCAGTCCTGCTTAACTGCAGAAGTGCCAGGTGGCTCGACAGGAGCAAATGGAAGGGGCTCCTACAAGAAGGGTGGGAGGGATGATGGGGGGAACTATTGGCCAGGCACCTTGATACTGGGGAAGGTCATGCAGCAGATCATCCTGAGTGCCACCCCAAGGCACGTGCAGGACAAGCAGGGCATCTCCTGGAGGGCAGGAAGGCTCTGCAGAGGGATCTGGATAGCACAGGATGCTGGGGCAGGGCGGGTGTTGAGGGGTTCTGTGGAGGTGTTTGGGAGGATTTGGTGTTGGTGGGGATGTTGGGGACAGAGATGTCTGGAAGGCGAGAGGCATGGGCTGAAACTGGATCCAGTCTGAAGGCAGCCTCTGTGGTTTGGCACAGCTTTGGTTACGAAGGGCAGAAGGAATATCTATGACTTCTTCTGTTAGGGGTACTGGTTGTCACCCAGGGAAGAAGAGGGGAGAGCTCCACTTTATTGGCCAGGTATCTATCACAGTACTGGAGGGAGGATTAGTGTTTTTTGCAATATCCTCATTTTTTTAAGTGCTTTTGTAACATGGAGTGAACTTCCATTTCCTGGAGAGCCATTATACCTTAATAGAATTATTATAATTTTAGCCCTTGACAGAAAAGTGTTTGAAACCCAAAACAAGGCCCAATTTTTAATTTTTTCTCCTCTGTTTAATAATTCTTTTTGCAATTGACTCTCAACGGACCCTGTAAAGGCAAATGAGTTGCTGGTTTGGGATGGGAGGTAAACTTGCAAATATTTCACAACCTGAGGTCAAGCCAATTAACTTGGGAACTTTACAACTGGATTTTAAACTCCTTGCATTGAGCAAAGGAAATGAATGTGTGTTCCTGGTTTCTTGAACTTAGGATTATTAAATTACAGATTCTTCTGTCCTTTCACAGCAAAGATGGTTTTGTGCTGCTGGGAATCACTTCCATCCAAAAATCATTGCCACAAGGATCAACAGCTTCTGCCTTCTGACAGATGCTAAACATTGCCACCAGTTGCCCCAGCTGTTGCTCACAACAGCCCTCTGCGAGAGCACAGACAGCAGTGCATGCTGGCTTTGGCTGCCCTCTGGCAGAGCAGTGCCCTGGGGGCACAGGTGCTTGGGGCAGGAGATGGGCACCACTCTTGGCAGGGGGTGGTGGCAGGTCTCCTTGCACGAGGGCTTACCAGAGCTGCTCATTCTGGTGCAGCCCCGGCCAAAGGGCTCAGAGCAGCTGTCTTAGGGAAACTGAAATGTTTACCAAGACCAGAGGAGAGGATTCCTCCTCAATAACCACATCACCCCTTATTAAATTTAACAAACAAACAAACAAAAAACAACCCCCCCAAACTTTAATTAGAAAATGTATATAAGAAGGATAACTGTTCTTAACCGATAGATAGATAGATAGATAGATAGATAGATAGATAGATACAACTATAAACAGACCAGAGCAGACTATTCCCCCAGCACCAAAAAAACCCCAACCCCCAAAACCCTAGGTTCCTCCTGGTGCAATTATATCTATGGACAGTGTCAGTGTCACACCTCTGCTGGCTGCGAGGTGAATTCTCAGTCCTTTCCCAGGGAGGCAGAGACAAGGGGGGTGTAGGACTCACGTGGCGCAGGATGGAGCCTTTCCTGTGGGGGAAGAGCAGACTCTCTCTCTCCTTGTCCTTTGTTCAAAAGAAGAAAACGCTGGGAGTTGAGGAGCTGCAGTCATTCCCAGAAATCTCCTTGCAGTCCAAGTCAGTCCCCAGGAAGAAAAGGTCTGCAGTGTGTCCTGAAGCAGCTATGACCCTCTTCTCTCTCCCTCCAAAGCTCAGGGTGCCCAGAGATGGAGGGTGGAAGGTGAAGAGCAGAGCCAGAAGGAGCTCCCACCAGCTCAGCAGACAGTGGCTTTCCCCAGCAGCTGCTAAAAACGAAGTGAAGCCAGCACCCAGGAAAAGCCACTCCCCTTCCCAGGTGCTGCCTCACCTCTGCCCCACCATTCAGTGGGAATCTAGAGTCGTTAACCACTCCTCTGTTCTCAGTCCTGGCACTTCAATTCCCAAAACATCCGTGGAGGTCCCGTGCCCTTCCCACCACAGCTGTGTTGGCAGCTAAGGGGGCTTCCTCTGCTGCCGTGGGCAGGCACAGGAGGGGAGTGTTTGCTGAGTTTCTGAGCTGTTCCTAAAGGTCATGTCCAGCTGTCATAGATACATGAAAGAACAGATTCCTTCCGACCTGGGTCAGGTTGGCCAGGCTGGGGGAGGTCCCAGGGCACATGGCAGTTTGTCACAGGACCCTTTGTGACAGGATTGGCAACGCCAATGGGATGGAACAGGGCAGGGTGTCCAAGGGCCCTTTGTGACACATTGTGACATAGGTACTGGTGGTGATGTGGCCACACCACAGTACTCGGAGCACGCGACGGGACAGGACAGGACAGAGCGGTGTTGTGTGGAGCCCCCACGCAGCCAACTCGTGCCTTGCTGACCCGAAGCTTTTCTGAGGATTTCCTCTCTTGCAGGTGCCCTCGAGGCAAGGCTGCGGGACGTGGTGACCCGTAGCCTTCCCGAGGTTCCCCCCCCCTTTCAACAGGTGCCTTTGAGGCCATTCTGCAGGAGTTGCTGACCCAGAGCCTTTACGAGAAGTATTCCCTCCTTGTGGCAGGAGCCCTTGAGACCAGACTGCAGGACTTGCTGTCCTGTGGCTCTGCCAGGGCTTCTGCCCTGCTGGCGCCCTCAGCGCCAGACTGTGGGACTTGGTGATCCATCACTTTCTGACATTTTTCTGTTCAATTTGCCCTTGAGACCAGACTGTGGAGTTGTGGGGAGACACCTCAGCCTGTTCAGGATGAAGAAGGCAAAGGAAGGCCCTGGGGCCACCCCAGCTCTGCAGCCTGAAAGAGTGGAGCAGTTCCAGCTGCGGCAGGAGGGTGAGTGCTGGAACTGGGCCACAGGGCTGGGAGCTGCAGCCCACGGGACCTCATTCCACTCCATCCCCTGTGGCCATGCCAAGGGAAAGGAACAGGGAAAGAGGGTCCAGAGCTGATTCCCTTGGTGGCCGTGCTCCATCCTCTGGGCATGGCGCAGCTGGCCCTGCATGTGGAGTGCAGAGCTGGGCTGTGTTCTGTGGCCTCTCCCACAGCCCCTCAGCTCTGACCGTGCTCGGTCTTTGCCACATCCAGGCCAGAACCGGACACAAGAGCAGGACCACACGCCTGGCCCCTTCCGCAGAATGGCACAGGTACCTGCAGCCTTCCCCCCTGGGCTGGGCCTGCTGTCACTGCTCAGCCCAGCCGCGCAATTGGAGCACTCCAAGGCACATCACTCTCTTCCTTACCCTTCCTTCTCCTGCAGACGTTAAGGAACCTGCCAGGAACTCTGTGTAGAGAGATCATCATCATGCTGTCTAAAGCCATGGCAAAGTCTGACACCATGGCCACTCAGAGCCTGGCTTCCGTTCCCAGTCTGGATTGTTTTGGGGAGAGAGTTGTCTCCAGTCCAGATGAAGTAAGCAGCCTGTGGGCAGGGCTTGAGCCTCCCAAGGATCATGTGGCCCCTCAAGCTGGGTCTGCTGGGCCCTCTCAGCCTTTGAGGCCAGCACAGTGTGGTGGCAAGGGAAGCACTTCTCAGGGCAAGCCAGGCCAGTTGCTCCCTCTGGCTCCTCTCCAGCTGTCCCCCGTGCCTCCTCCAGGTGCCAGCCTTTGTGAAGAACATGCACAAGAGTCTCTCCTCCGACAAGCCTTCAGATGACAGGATGTTTATTGACATTCTGAGGCTGACTGATATATACCCAGCCGAAGTTGTGTTGACCCTTCTGGGCTGTGCCCCGACGTGTGACAGGTATGGGACCCACCTGCCTTCAGGGCTCAGGGCTCACCAGCTGTAAGAGCACAGTCTGCCAAACAGACAGAAAATTCTGGCACCATTTCCCAGCCCTGGCCATGCTCCATCCCTGCTTCTCAAGGCACTGTTGCCCAGATGCCCCTAACACAGAACTCTGGCCCCGCAGAGCTGCTGCAGTCATGTGGAAGACCATAGCCTCGTCTGCAACGACACTGGACAGGGCACTACCAACACTGCTCTGTGTGATGGAGGACTGGCCACAGCATAACACGTCCACCTCTGATGGGGACAAAATGGATGTCTTTGCCCTGGCTGTGAGTTTCTGGAACTGACCTTTCCTCACCCCCAGGTTGCCTCTCCAGCAGCAATCCATCCTCCCCCAACAAAGCATCTCCCTGTCTCAGGCACTGGGCTGCAAATGTGGGTTAGAGGCAGGTTCAGGGCAACCAGGGCCGGGTGCTCCCCCTGTGTCTCTCTTTGCCTCTCCCTGCCATGCTTGGTCCCTGCCACATGGACATTGGGGCACTGAGAGCTGTCTCCAGTGGGTTATCTTTTGCAGGCAACCAGGGTGATTTGGGAAATTCTCCGGCTGCCCTGGTGCCCAGAGCCACTGAAGAAACATTCTCCCCGCCTCCTTGTGCATCTGCTCTTCCAAGTTTTCATGAGCACAGAGCAGATGCCAGAGGAAGTGGCTGCCTTCTGGAGGGCATGCCATGAGCAAGGTCGCCTTCCCAGGAACCCCAGCAGGTCCTCCATGCCAGTCCCTCTGTCCCTCCCATGCCTTCACAGCTGGGGCCAGGGCTCAGTATGACTTGGGTTTGCTCTGCACACAGGTTTGCAGTGCAGACTGTGAGGGCGCTGCTCCGCCGTATTCAGTGTCTCAACGTGATAATGGCAATGGAACGCAAGCAGGGCTGGGACACGCTCCTCAACACTCACACCCACCACTATGCAGTGGGTCTGCTGGCCAGGTGAGACCCTCTTCTCCCACTGCCCCTGTCATCTCTGCCCTGTGCACAGGGCACCTCACACAGTGCCCATGGGTGAGAGGGCCTTGTCACCAAGGGGTGGCCAAGCAGGCTGGCAAAGGCTGGGAGAGGTGGGTGGACAGGAGGAGCTGCCTCCCAAAGCACCTGTGTCCCCTCCATGGGTGGTGGGGAAAGCAAACCTCTGTGAGTCAGCCCCGGCAGAGGTTTACCCACCCAGCACAGCGTCTGCATTGCCTGTTTCCTCCTGCCAGGGAGATGCGCCGTGCCTCGAGGCCCTTGTGTTCTGAGGTTGCACTCTGCCTGCTTGGACTGCTCAGCTGGGAGAAACCCCGCTGGGAGCTCCCAGCCATGGCGTTCCTTGTGGAGGTGAGCCTGATGGCGAGCACTACCTTGCTGAGCTGCCTTCACCTCTCTGTCCTCTCACAGCCACAGCTGCCTGGGACGGTGCCCATGCCCTGTGCTGCTGCCTGGGCCCAGCCCTCTGTGGGTCTGGGCTCCTGCCGGCCAGGCACCCATCACTGCTCTGTGCATTTCAGGCCCTGGGCTGCCTGGACATGAGTGAATGTGGCAACAGCGTCCTGCAGATCCTTTCAAGGCACCTGCGAAGCCAGTGCCCAGAGAGGCGTCGCCTGGCACTCAGAGGCCTTGTGGTGCTCAGCAAGGATCTCTCGATGGTGAGAGGGGGCAGCTGCTGAAGCTGTGCTGGCAGCGCGGGGCTGGGAAATGCAGTCACTTGTGTGGGCTGGGCTTTGGGAACTGTGGCAGCTGCTCCCAGCTTCCCTGCTGCCCAAGTCCTTGGGCACACAGGCCATTGGCCTCTGGGCCCCCCGGCAACATGTGGGGCAGCCATTCCTGAAAACTTGGACACAGAACTCAAAAGGAATACTAAGTTAATTTGCTGATGACACTAAATTGGGAGGAGCTGCTGACTCCCTTGAGGGCAGAGGCCCTGCATAGAGACCTTGACAAATTTGAGAGCTGGACAGTCACCAGCCTTAAGAGTTTTAACTAGGGCAAGTTCTGGATTCTGCATGTGGGACAGGACAATCCTGTCTGTGTGTATAGGCTGGGGAATGAGAGTCTGGAATGCATCTGCAGGAAAGGACCTGGGGGTCCTGGTCAGCAGCAGTTGAATAGGAGTCAGCAGTGCCCTGGTAGCCAGGAGGGACATCCATGTTCAGGGGGGCATCAGGCAAAACATCACCAGCCAGTCAAGGGAGAGGACTGTCATGCTGCACTCTGCACTGGGGTGGCCTCATGTCAAGTTCTGGGGGCAACTTTGGGCACCACAACAGAAACCAGATGTAAAACCCTTTGATATTCTCCAATGGAGGGTACCAAGATGGTAAAGGAGGGGAAGACATGGGAGGAGTGGTTGAGGGCACTTGGCTTGTTCAGCCTGGAGAAGACAAGATTGAGGACAGACCTCACCATGGTCTGCAGCTTCCTCTTGAAGGGCAGAGAAGGGGTAGCATCGATCTCTGTTTTCTGGAATCAGTGGCAGGCCACAATGGAATGGCCAGAGCCGAGTCAGGGGAGGTTTAGCTTGGATATGAGGAAAAGGTCCTTCACTCAGAGGGTGCTCGGGCACAGGAACAGGCTCCACAGGGAAGTGCTCACAGCCCTAAGCCTGCCAGAGCTCAAGGAGCATTTGGACCATGTTCTCAGGCATATGGTGGGATTGTTCCTGTGGAAATGGGGATACTCCTGTGCAGGGCCAGCAGTTGTACTCTATGATCTTTTTGGGTCCTTGTGGGTCCCTTCCAGCTCGGGCTACTCTATGAGCCTACGGTTCATGGCTTCACAACACAGCATTGTGCTCCACACAGGCTGAGGGTATGCGGAGCCTGACAAAAAGCCTCCTGGAGCTACTGAGGGATGCAGACGGAGAGCTGGTTGCCATGGCCCTAGCTGTTTTCATCAATGAAGTCCATGACAGAGACATCCGAATCACCATCTCCACTGCCCTGCAGATGGCTCCAGCGCTGCAGCCACTCTTTGACCATGTAAGGCTCTGGGACCCCCACCACAGGCACTGGGTGTTGCCAGGAAACTGTGCCCTCTGGATTTTCAGGCCTGTGCTCAGGTGGGCCTGGAGCAGCCAGTGCTGAGGTCTTTTCCTCTTTCTTTCCATCAGGACAACATCCAAGTGCAGCTGCTCTCCATTCGCCTATTCCAAAAGGTGATGGAGTTGATAGTGGATGAGGGCAAAAAAGCCCTGAAGATACATGTGATCCACAGCCTGCTCCCGCTCTTCTTCCACGGGCATGACAAGAACTGGGCAGTGGCAGAGGTGAGGACTCGTTGGCTCTGGTGTTCCCTTGGGAGGGGGCTGGGCTGCCTCCTGCCCTGGTGCTTCCCAGGCTTCAGCCTCCTCTTGGCCTTGCTCCAGGGACGCAGGTCCTGTGCCCTGGTCTGGGCTGCATGTGCCACTCTGTCGCTCTGCAGGCCTCTCGGGAAGCGCTGCTTTGTGCAGCCGCGTTCGTGAGGAGAACGGACCTGGTGAAGACACTGAAGACAAAGGAGCCACTGAGATTTGGCGAGTGCCTGGTAAGGACGGCCCCAAAGCCCCAGCCTGGACAAGCCCCCAGCCCCCGATGCCCAGTGTGTGGGGCTGGCACTGTGCCCCTGCCCACTGCTGCAGCCACCTGTGGGACAGCAGCCTGTGCCCCACACACTGCTGCCTTCTCTGAGGCGTATGGGCTCCTCTGGCCCCAGCCTGGGTGCTGCTGGAGCCCCAGCCCAGCCAGGCTGTGGTGCAGGGCGGCCCTGTGGCTCCCCAGCAGTGCCAGACCTCTGCTCCTTGCACAGCCCGGCCCCAGCGGCAGCTGCCCAAGCGTCAGCGCTGTGCGGGCAGGGGAGGCCAGTGCTGGGCATGGGCAGAGCCTGAGCCAAGCCTTCCCTCTGTGCCCTGGTGCTCTCTCCAGCTGGCAAAGGACAGGAGCCGAGCGACCGAGTCCCTGCGCCAGGCCCTGTTGTACCTGCAGAGCCCACAGGAGCCTCTTCGAGAGGCGGCTCTCAGGTTCATAGGTGAGCCACAAGTGCGGGGTCCCTTTCCTCCCCGGCTGCTGCAGCTCGGCCCCTGCCCTGCCTCCTGCAGCGGCAGCAGGACCCGGCACAGGGGCTGTGGAGCCCCGAGTGCCCTGGCGGCTGCTGCCACCTCTGCCAGCCCTGCCCTCGGCTGTCCCGATGTGGGAAGGGCCTGGCTCGGCCCTGCCGGGGTAGGAGGGCGTGTGGCTGGGTTGCAGCACCACTGTGGGGCAACTATGCCACCGGCGCCTTGATGGGCTCTGTGTTCACAGCGATTGCAGGCTGGCACATGAGGGGGCTGCAGGAAGAGCCGCAGCTCCTCTGCGAGGGTGAGTGAGGGCAGTGGGGTGTCAGCAGGGGCTGGCTGGAGGAGCACAGACCCTGGGGGGGACCTGCAATCCTGCTCCTCCTGCAGAGGGCTCTGCTCCCTGCACGAGTGAGGGCGGTGTGGGCACAGCTGAGGGAGATTTCAGGGGCACGGGGGGTTTGTCAGCCAGCACCTTCTGGCTGATCCCACCGGGCCCTGGCTCCCTCCTGCCCATGGCAAGAGCTGGGTGGGATGGCACTGGCAGGAGGGGCTCCTTGGGTCACCACCAATCCCACCTCTGACCTTGCCTCTGTTCCTCTCTGTTGCAGCCCTTCAAGCAATGAGAAAAGATGACTGCCCCTCCTACACAAGCGTGGTGGTTCAAGCTATGTTTGACCGAAGAGCGGCACAATTAGGTTCTTCTTGTGGATCAAGACAACCAGCGTCCCCAGAAGAGCACCAGACACCACATGACAGGAGACCACCTGCAGACCAGAAGAGACCATTTGCAGCTCCAGGAACTGATGCTGGACACAAATGAGCCTGCCAGGAAGGCCTCCTGGCTCCTGGCTTCCCCTTCCCTGTGAATCCCTCCCTGTCTCCAGACCGCTCCCTCTCCCTTTGTTCCTCTCTCCTCCTTCTTCTCTCCATCATTCTATCCCTCCCTGCCTCCAGCATTCCCACCCTGCCCATTCCCTTTTCCTGCTCTTCCCTTCTCTTAGCTCATCCCTCCACCTCCCCTTCCCTGTGAACCCCTCCCTGTCTCCAGACCGCTCCCTCTCTCCCATCCTTCCTCCCTACCTTACTCCCTCCCTCCCTCTAGCATTCACACCTTGCCCCTTCTCTTCTCCTGCTCCTCCCTTCCCTTACCTCATCCCTCTCCTTCCCCTTTCCCTTCCCCTTCCCTTAATAAACCAATAAAAAAATCTGCATCTCTGTGGAAGTGCATGGCACAAAACCTGAGCCCTGGGGCACAGAGGGCCTTTCTTTTGCCCCTTGTGCCATGAGCAGAGACTGAGAGGGACAAGGGCAGTTCAAGGTGGAGGTGCCTGTCCTGACGGTGCAGTTCCACAACATTGTGGAGTTAAAGATCTTGCTGGGTACACAGAACAGTAATAGGACAAAGAGCCTGGATATTGGAATAGCCAACTTCAGCGTGCTCTGAACCCAGCTGGGAAGGATTCCATGGCAAGCATCTACAAAGGGCAAAGAAGCTTGGGATGCTGGAATTTATTCAAGAATATCTCCCTGGAAGCCCAGTAAGGCTCCAACTCTACAAAGGAGGAGGAATAACGCAGAACCAGAGACCACCCTTGCTTAAAAGTGAGTTTGGGGTGTGTTTGAAAGCAAAGAAAGAGGCAGCACACTGGCTGACACACAGACGTGTGCCCATCTGTCCTAAATTAAGGGAAACCGAAGTGTTTACCAAGACTAGAGGAGGGGACTCCTCCTCAATAACCTTCACCCCTTATTAAATTTAAAAAGAACCAGAGCAAACTCCTCCCCCAGCATCAAAATCACAACCCCCCAAAAATTGTAACTTCCTCCCTGTGCAGATATATTTGCAGACAGCAGGCGGCAGTGTCGCACACTGGCTGGCAGCAAACGGTGGCTTCCCATCACTTCAGCTGCCCCAAATGAAGTGAAGCCAGCACACAGAAAAAGCTTCTCCCCCTCCCAGGTGCTGGGGGTCTGTTTCTCACCTCTACCCCACCATTAAGTTGGAATCTAGAGGCATCAACCAGCTATCCTGCCTCCACGTGTGCACGCTGGCCCAGACGGGGCTGGCCTGGCCACTGAGGCAGCTGGCTGTACGCTTGCATGGGGAGCTCCATGCCAACACAGTGGTGTTCCTTCCGGATATGCCAGTGCTGAGGGGTGTCCCCTAAGCTGACAGATGCCTCCCCCCTTTTGGGGCACAAGTTGCTTTCCTGTGGAATGTTCCACATTACCCGAGAGTAATGAGGGAGCTGGAGAAAGAGCTTGGCAAGCTGCTGCCAATCATTTACCAGCAGTCCTGCTTAACTGCAGAAGTGCCAGGTGGCTGGAAATGAGCAAAGGGAAGGGGCTCCCAGATAGATACGTGAGAGAATAGATTCCTTCCGATCTGGATCAGCTTGCCCAGACTGGGGGAGGCCTCAGGGCACGTGGCAGTGTGTCACAGTGCCCTTTGTGACACGATGGGCATCACCTCGTCTCTAATTCGCTGGAAAAAGCCCGGGGAACTGAGCTCGCGGCCAGGCGAGCTGCGACACTGGCACCTGCTGTCCATAAATATAATTGCACACGGAACAGACTAAGTCCTGTTTTGAAGTTGTTTTCGTATGGTGGGGGTAGTTTGTTGTGGTCTGTTTACAGTTACCTATCTATCTAGATAGTAGTTAAGCACAGTTACCTGTTTTCTATACATTTTCCAATTAAAGTTCTTTTAAATTTAAGAAGGGATGAAGTGGTTATTGAGGAGGAGTCCCCTCTTCTGATCTTGATAGACACCTTGATGTCCTTTAAACTAGGACACCACCACCACCAAAGCAGATAAAGTAGAATCCATGCGGGAGCATCTTCTTGTCAGAATGATTCTTTCATGCTCAAACCTGTAAAAATATGGCTGGTATCCTTTTCCAGATGGAACGTAATGGATTAGACCCATTCCTGAGTTGATTCTCCATTTGAATTTTACTCTAGCAAAGAGGATAATCAGCAGAACTTGACAGGCCTAACCAGAACACATTCAGAAATTCAACTTCTGATTCAAACACCGTACACTCCTTCCTATACACGGAATGAATTCTTAAAAATTAAAATTAGATATACTTTTGTATCTTACTAAAAAAATGAAAGGCAATAGTCACTTGCAATGATCAAAGAGAAATCAGGATTTTCCACTATGACTTGAGTCCAGATGTAAATTTCAGTATTTGATTCAATGTGAGGAAAAATAATTTATTGCCAATTAAAATAGATTAAATCAGTGAGAAACAAATGCAAATTAAAACAGCACCTTCCCTTCATGCTTCCCTCTTCCCTCAGACTCAACTTCACACTTTCAACTCCCAACTTCTCTGCCTCCTCCCCCGGCCAAAGCGGCACAGGGCAAAGTGCAACAGGGGGGTTGCAGTCAATTTGTAACAGCTCCTTTCTGCGGCTCCATCCTCGCACTCTTTGCTCCATCATGGGTCCCCTCCACAGGCTGGAGTCCTTCAGCATAAGCCTGCTCTGGCATGGCTCCTCTCCATGAACTGCAGTTCCTCCAGAAAATTCTCCACCTGCTCTGGCATGTGATCCTCCATGGTCTGTGGGGTAACACCCACTCCAGCACCTGAAGCAATTCTTCTCTCTCCTTCTCTGACCTTGGTGTTCAGAGCACTGTTTTTCTCACCTTCTTCCTGACTCCTCTTGGCCATGCCGCATTTTGCCCTTGCTTAAACACACTTGCACAGAGGTGCCAGCAGCTCCACCAATGTGCTCAGCTGTGGCCTGTGGTGGGTCCATTGCAGAGCTCTCTGGAACCAGCTGTGTCCTGTACAGGGTCACCCACACCTGGGCACCTGCATCCAATACAGAAGCACAAACTACAAGTTGGAGATGAAGAACTTCCTGACCCTCTCCTGTGGTCTCCTTCAAGCTGAGCTCCAGGAGTCATTTATGGCGGCACAGTGGGCCAGACCCACAGACTCACTTGGATTCAAAACAATGTAAGAGGGAAAAGGACAGTTGTTGCACCGATAACTTGCTGGTACACACGGCTGCTCCCATCAGCACAGCTCTGCAGCTATGCTGGCCTGTGTGCAGATGCAGGAGAAGAACCTGGGGCAGGTGCTCATGGAATGATGGGGGCAGCAGAGCTCACCCCAGTATTTCCCTCTCCTTAAGCAAAACATAGTGGCATCTTAAATTTCAGTCATGTAAGGAATCTACCTCCAGCACAGTAAGACAGAGAGGAAATTTATCCCCAAATCGAGGGCAGAGCAGGTTTTCTAAATGATAATTTTTTTCTATACTGCTCTGGATAGGAGAAAGAGGCAACAGGAGAAAGGCAGAAAAGTGGAAGAGAGAACATCTAAAACAATTCCTCCACTCCCAAAAAGTGCTAAGTGTGAGTACAGTGGTAGGAGCAAAAAAACCAATAAGGGTAGGCCAGCAAGAGCTAATTTTATGGCTTGTATCATGTACAAAGTCAGACATGCACTAGCACCTGACATGGAAAACCTGAACACCCACCAAATTCTTGTGAAGACATTGATTTAAAACTGGTAAAGCTCTCTTTCCACAGATCATCTGTTCTCAGTAGAAGCGAGAAGATCAAGAAGGTTTCCATTTTCTCCATCTCCTTCCATGTACAAAACACTTCAGATGTGGCAACAGCTTTGTCAGCAGTCAAGAACATGGAGTTGTCAGACCAGTGCACTGGAGAAATAAGCAAACATACACGATCACTCTTCTAGCTTCTATTAGATGTGAGCTAAGAGAATAAACAGGAACAAAATCAATGATCAAAAAGTTGTATATTAAAAAAAACATTTACTATTTACAGTGAGTCATTTCAGCCAGAAGAAATTGCAATCTTCAGCTGTCACTTTGAGAGCTTTCTATCTCCTGCAAGCAGCTTTTTGCAAACTTCCCCTCCTCTTCTGCTCTCTGCTCTCTTGACAGTTATCTGGAGTACCCTCAGAGCAAGTGATCCTGAGAAAACATCAAAAAAACCAGTGAACTAAGAGATGAAAGTGGAAGTCAAGGAGGAAACACCTGCACACTTCAGAAAACTGTCATCTGCAATAAACAAATAATTAATTTCGAATTTTCTCTCCTGTTTAATTTTAGCTTTAAGAGAAATAGCTGTTAGAAAAAGTTAAATTTATGTAATTTAACAACAACTTGACAAAGCAAAACTGAAATTAGATCCAGGAGAGATTTTTAGGCCAATCTTGTGATTAATTTGCAGAAGCAGTGTTAAACTCTAAGTTGGGGGTGGGGAGAAATTGAGATTAGTTGTCCTCCCACTGCTGACCATGTTTCTCAAGATATTTAAGAAAACATATTGCATAAGGGTGGCACTTTATAAAGAGCACAAATGCCTACTTTTATCATTATATTCTTCAGTTGCTTATCCCTCCTATCAGCTGCCCTTCCTAAATTACAGCATGCTTGAGGGTGACTGCCCTAGGTGCTCTCAACTCTCTCTCTCTGTGCACATTGTCCATCAAGTTTAGCTTCCTTTAAGCTGGAAATCAGAATTCCATGAGCCATGCTTCAAAAGATTAATATGAGGAGCTTTGCATCAGGTAGAAACACAAGTGCAGCTGTTTTTGGGAGCTGGAAGGTTTGTCTTCTTTCTGCTCAACAAGTACTGCAGAACATGGGCACAGCCTCAGAATTTGCTCATGGCTCAGACAGAGCTCAGATTAAGATCAAATTCACAACTGAAGGCTCTGTGTGAGATTTGCCCATTTTTGACACCATCAGTTTCACTAAACCAATGCAAATTCCATGCACAAAGAAAATTTGCCACATCTGCAACTGATGTGACATGGATATTATTAATCTGGCTATGGTTTGCAGATATTGTTACTGACAAGCTGTCAAGTGACTAGACAGATTATGGAAATTAAAAAAGTACCCTCGTGATGGGAGAGGTCATAAGTATGGATTCTGGTGTCATGCCTGTTTCCCACTCCACCTCCTCTGTTGTCCAAGTTTCATTCTGTAACTGCTGATCTTTTTTTTGCTGAAGACATGAACACAGTGATTTACAGCACAGATGGAATATCACCTACACAGGAAGAAAAGTGCCAGATCTTTCAGGCTCTGAACATGGTGGTTTTGAGGTGCAGTTTGGAATGCTTCCTGTTTTGGATAAAAATTTAAAAAAAATTGAAAAGGCTCAGGTTACTTTAGGTTATTACAGGGCTAGAAGTATACAACATTATTCAGTTTAAGTTAAAGCTTAGTCTGAAAAAAAACATACATCTGAAAGGACTTTGGACAGAAGCTCTCCACTGTTCATGAAACAAGCTTTCATTTAGTTTAAGAAAATGTACACAGACAATAAAAAGACCAAGAGGTGCCACTGGCCTACAGTTTCAGTATGACATGCAAAGATGGCAACGCATGGATGAGTATTCATTAACATTTTGGAACAGACTCATAAGAACACTGAGATCTGTCCAGATGCTGGGCATCTTGTCAAGCAGATCAGAGACACATAGTAATATTAATACTTCTGGAAAGGAAGATTTCCTTTTTTCTCTATTGAAAAATCCTCTTCCTCCCACCAAAGACTGTGGGTCACATAGAAGTCATGTCATCAGACTTTAATCTCCTCTTCCATTCCTGCAGGTCCTCCCATAAAATTTCACATACCTTTATGCTCTCCATGTCCCTTGCAGGCTTGTAGAACTCCTTGAGTGGGCAAGAAGAAAGAACAGCTATGTCAGCACACAAAGACAAATCATTGCTTCTGAAGGGTGCACTCAGGAATGCATACAGAATGTTAGTCTGGCATGAGGACACTGGGACTGAGCTTCTCTCTCTCACTGACTTGCCAACACACACCTCTGTTCCTGGCTCTTCTACTGCCACTTGACTCCCTCAGCTAATTACATTTTGAATAGTATCTAGAAACAAAGGCTGTTCTACAAAGAGCAGACACAAGTCTGTGGTCTTTCCTGGAGCCACTATAGCTACCAACATTTCAACAAAGGACAGAGCTAAAATGTTAACAGTATTTTAGTGGTAGTTTATGCTGTATTGACACTGTCCTGCTACAGAAATCCAAGTACATGAGGAAAGTGTCCAAACAGCAGAGCCAACAGCATGTAACTTTTTGCTCTCTAGTTCCTTCATAGAGAGGACCCAGAAACCAACTCTTAGGAAAGCACTACACAACACAGGTTTTCAACCTCTGATGAGCCTTATCAAACCCTATTGCAAAAAAGATCAAAAAAGCAAAAATTTAATTTGCTTAGAACAGCATGGTCTTGTTTAAACAGGCAGAATGTCATTAACAAAAGCCAGCACATGCCAAATGACCAACTGAGCTGCACTGCAGAGAGCCAGGGATGGCTGTAGTAAAAACATGAATTCCAATTACCCACATTTAAAGATCTGATTACATGTGCCCTAAAATACCTGCATCATTTAACCACAGCTAAGTGTAATTAAAACTGTATTAAAGAGCTACATGCAAACAATTATAGTTGTGGCTCCACTTTATTTTTTTTAAGATACATACAATCCTGCATGCATATGTAATTCCAAACTATTAAGTATCCAAAGGTAACTTCCATAAGGAGGCCATCATACACATGCTTTTTGCAAGGTTCTTCCATTCAGCAGAGGCTAACAGACTATTGATGTGAATTACTCCAACAGCTCCTATTTATCTGTCAAGGGAAGACTCCTTAGGACAAGGGCACTCAGTATTTGTCCTCAGAAAGCTTTCCATGCTCTTAAAATCCCTTCTGTACAAGAACGGGATGGGGTCCTACCTGACAAATACACACTAATACTTTGTATGCTACAGCAGAACTATTTATGATCCCTCTTTGGAAGACTCTCTGGGAAACACATCAAATCCCTCCAGAAAATAAACACGTCATTTGTCATGTGCATTAGAAATGGAATGAGATACTCGGATGTAAAAACTTACACTGGAAAAAACCCAAATGCATGCCCATACACTGCTGCCATGTGACAAGATTTTTGCTTTCCCCTCCTTCTCCCCATAAATCATACCTTATTTGCTGCTGTTGGACAGACCAGCTGCAAAGCTTCTGATCTAAAAGATCAGCACAGCCTGTTTTTCACAATGCTTGTTTCATTCATTAATGAGGTACACTGTTGCTGGGAGAAGATAATTGTTACTGATGCCATAGGCTCTGAAATCTATTCCTATGAAAATTTTGTTCATGAAGGCAGGGCAGATCAAAGTCAATTTTCTCATCACAGATCTATGATGAGCAGTAACTTTTCACAGCACCATCCTCAGCCATAACACACTTTCTATCCCTGATGGAACAGATTCTTCCTGCCTAAATATCTGAGAACATATCTGCTTGAACAGGCTTAAGGGAGAAAATTGCAAGTTTGCCAACAGACAGACAAGTTAACAGCCAAGTTAACAGATCCAGTCAGGATCAGGAGTTCAAGTGGTATGAAAGAAGCTCCCTGATATTCATCCAGGTAATGATTATAACCCCCAAGGCAAGCAAGGAAAAAACATTAATGCAATTAAAAGGAGCATATGGACTTAGGATCCTGGGGAAATAGGAAAAAAACCTGACAGGGGCAAATCTCACCACTCTTTACTTGTGCAGTGAACTCAGCATCTGCTTCAACAGCCCAACAGCAGAGCACTGGGAATCAGAGGGCATGGGATTCCTGTGGGAGCCTTAATAAGTGTAAAGAAAGAGGCATTTGGGTGGATACTGAGTATGCTCGAGGTAGATAGAGCTGCAGTCAGATGGATGAGGAGAGCAGCAAGTTAATGCAGCTGGGAAGCAAAGCTTTATTTTCCTTGGCAACATGTAAAGAAGAAGAGTCTGTGGTCCTGGGTTAACGTTCCAAGGGAGTTTTTTCTTCACATTAGAAGCTAAAAATGGGCATCTCAGACTATGGGAAGTAATTTATCTGCCTCTGGTACTCAACAAAATTCAAGCGGCTTTGTTGGTTTTGAGGGCAGGACAGGCTTTGCCTTTTCTTCCATACCTTTAAGTTCTACCATGAACTCCCACTATGCACAACTGGCACAGGTAGGACTATGGATGGACTCGGGAGCTGCACTGATCCTTTGGGATGGGTTCTCAGCCCCAGGACTCCCCAGCACAGTCCCTGTCAGCCCTTCCTGCAGGACTCCTGCTTTCCACACACCTTCAGGAACTTCTTCCACCTGGTCTCCCTGGAGCCGTCCCACTTGTTCTCCCTCATCCCCAAAATCCGCTGCCCTGAAGTAGCTCTTCCATTTCTCCCCATGAGCCCCCATAACCACAACATAGACCATTCCTTCAACAGAAAAATTAGTTTACATTTGAAAAGAAATATTACACATTAAGTTACTATATTAAAAATATATATATACACACACATAAACAGACATTTGTGTCTCTAAATTTTGTACAAACAGCAACAATCTTTATACCACAAAAAGGACTCATGAACAGCACTGATTCCACCCAAGAGGCTGCCAGCCTTGAACTACAGCTCTGGGTGTGTGCCTTTTTATGCCTTCTCAGCATTTTACCAAGGAGTTATTCTTGCATGCACATACAGCACACAGCCCTACTTGTAAAGAATCATAGAATCAATTGGGTTGGAAAAGACCTCTGAGATCACCAAGTCTAACCCTTGGTCCAGCTCCAGTCCATTTACCAGATCATGGCACTCAGTGCCACGTCCAATCTCAGTTTAAAAACCTCCAGGGATGGTGAATCCACCCCCTCTCTGGGCAGGCAATCACTCCCACAGGCAACCAACAACAAGGACAACTGCAGAATAATTTGTTCATTCCCAGTTCTGTAGAAGCTGAGGATTTCTAGGTTTGTGAAGCAAATGCTTGAACAGGACAACCACAAGAAAACAAAGTAAGCATCAGAAAAGCATCTACAATTCTAACACAAAGTAATAAGCAACTGCTTTGTACCAAGCTATACAGCTTCCTCTGAAAAACCAGCCTTGTGTATGCTATTCAAACAAGTTTAACTGCACTGAACGTGGTAGTGTTTACTTCTGGATCTTTTTTCATACACATAACAGTCTTCTCTGTAAAATTTAGGTGGACATCAGTGAAAAAAGATATTAAGTTGAATATAAAGACTGGATGTGGGTGATGAGTTTGTGTTTCTCCATTTGCAACATGCACAAAATAAATGTAAACATACTCTTGAAAAAGAAAGGTTACATTAAATTAAAAAACAGCACAGTAATAAACTGAAATATGTATTTGAAAGACAAAGAATTGAAATTCTGTGAAAATGAAGAAAACTAAAAGCAGAAATATGAGCATTTGCTGAAGAAGCATTTCAAAGAAATTTTTTGATGAACAGAATTGAAAGTCTAATCACAAACTTTTAAAAACAACTAAATTGTTTACTGCTTATTTAAATTTCTTCCAACTTTTTGTTCTGTTGTTTTGACGGTACTGTGCAAATCAGGGTAGAATTGATTTCCCAGCCTGCAATTCAAGATGGACTAAAAGAGTATTTCCTCCAGCTGCCAGCATTAAGCCAAAAATAGAAGTACTGCCAGAAATACTGTTCAGCACAGGATGAGACTGTAGCTTATGGTGGAAAAAACAGTGACTGTTAAAGAGCAGAACTGTTAATGAGGGAACTAAGCAGGAACTGATGGAAATGTAACTTCTCCTTCCTTAAGCTTTTACTCCAACCATAAATGTATTGTCTGCTTTGAAGAGAACTAAAACTGAAATGACCTCTTGCTGGTAAATCTTTAGCTCTAATTTATTGATTTGAGAATAAGCATTCTAAAAAATGGGGGAAAATTCTAAAAAAAAGGAGCAACATAGAGAAAGATAATATGGTTTGGAATGCATTAGTTTAAACCCTCAGGCAAACCAAAGGTGATGGAATCACTGGATCCAGCTGCATGGAAGGAAGAATCCATTCTGGTGTGCAGCTACTGAGTTTGGAAAAGAGAAGGTGATGCTGCCTGAGCTCTCCAGAGCTGTGAGCACAGCAGAGAACACGCACTTTGGACAAACTTTCACAATTGGCAACAACAACAACAAAAAAACAAACAAATCCAAACCAATCAAACAAAACCCCCACGAAACACCAGGGGCACCCTGTGGAATTTTCCTTAGCCAGAAATCAGTGAGTCAAACCACAAAACAACTACAGAAACTAAATATGAGAGGCTCCCAAAAAACAGAGACTCTTCATGCACTTGCATGATAAAAAAATGTCTCTTATTTAATAAGAGCATGATCCTGTTGGAAAATTCTCATGGGAGCAAACCCATAAACATCAGCTTTAAGCAAACAGCATTCACAGTGTTAGTGAACCTCACAGAAGTTAATATATGTTAAGACTAAGATCCAGCACCTACCTAACAGGTACTGCACTTAAAGGCATTTGGAACACAAATTCAGTGCTAGACTTTTGAAAGTTTTAGCTTTAAATACCCAAAAGAAAATGGAAGAAATAATTTTAAATGGCCACTATTTAGATGATGTTTGTGAATGCTTGAATTTAAGTTAAGGAATGAACAATTTAAAAATATAATTATTTTGGTTCATATAATATTTGAAACACTTTCTACTCTACATGAACAAACGAATCATTTCCCTGGAGTTTTTTTTGCTTGTTTATTTGTTTGTTTGCAAGTATGGAAAAGAGAAAAGCCCTCAGACTGCATTCTTCTACAGCATGCAGAAAAACCCCTCTGATTTTATGATCCAGCTCTCAGCCACTGAGTAGGAACTAATGACCAAACTGCTCCTATTGCTGTCTACAGAGTACTCTGAATGTTGCTCTAGTAATTCATTACCTGAAGCAAACAATGTAATTGTTTAACTTGACATCTGTGTTGGCATCAGTTTCATTTCATTTAGGTCTTCAAATTGATTCCAAGTTACCTGCAGGTCCATTTTTTTTCTTAAAGAAACATGTCTGTCACAGATTACACAACTCAGTGCTTGTCACTTGTTATGGCTTTGACTTAAATACTGCTAAAAGATAATTTTTATCACATTCAATTTTCTAAAGATTCCTGCTAATTATTTTAATGACATGGAGCACTTTAGTCTTAGAAGATGTCACTGTTGAAAAAGATGAATTTGTTCTCTGAATGTTCCAGTGACAGCACAGTTGTACATATTTTATTGGATTTATATTACTTGCTTTGTTTTCTTGGGCTTCTTTGTTAGGAATGTATCCACAAGCACTACAACACAAACAGCAGGAGGTTAAATCACATTTATCTGAGCTGACAGCTCTAAGTGCACAAAGCAAAAGGTAGATAAGCTGAAATGGCAGCATGAATCACTTTCCATGAGACAAGACTCCTGCATTTAGTTGTTATGACCAACTGCTAGGACAGCACCACTGCAAAGAAGGCTGCATGCAGCAATGAACCTCATTATAAAGACAGAATGTAAGTTCAAAGATGTCAAACTCAAAAACATTCACCATTACAATTCACATCTGTCTTTTCTTCATCATTCAACCTCACATTCACCTGGCAACCTCACCTTTCTCCTCTCCTTGATCTTCACACCATTAACATTGTGATCAGGTCAAAGTTGCATTTTCTTAAGCATCCTTGTTCTTTATCACTTTGAGGTTCAGCATCCTGGAACTTTGTTTTGTCACAAAACCATTGCTGTACTGATGCACTTTGCTCTTGGATTCTGTGACCTTGGAGCTGAGACATTCCATGGTCTGTACTGCAGGAACAGTCAAGGGTCTGAAGCAGAAAATGCTAACTCAGCACTGTGATCCACATTCCAAAGCTGAGGAACTAAATTGTGGAAGACCTTCAGAAACATTGACCAGTATGGGCCAATTGCATCCAAATTACTCAAAACTTGAAACAGAAGAGAGGGCTGGTGTTCCACAGGGCAACTGAGTGACCTGGAACTGGCAGTGAGCCACATCAGTCAAATCAAAACAGCTTCTGTCAGATCTACTCTAATATGTGCTTAGTCTGAATGTCATAATACAATTGAAAAAGAATGGCAGTACTTTGGGAGCACTGGCCTCCACTTCTAAGACATTTAGAGTCCTCCAATTTGAAAAATCATTCCAGGCTTTGCAGGTGAAGGTGAGGAGCTATGGCAGTCTCTGACTTTATCTGGCTCCACAGACAAGGCTTTTCCTCTTGGTTCTTGTTTCACTTGGCTCACACAGGCAACACCCTCTGTATTTTCTTCAGCTTAAAAACAAAACAAAACAAAAATCAAACCTTGAAGTTCAAACTCCACTGACAATGCTTCAGCCACAATAACTGTGTGCACTTAAAAGAAAAATACTTCAGAACTCAAGCTCACAGGAAAGGCATGTATGAGTTAACTGCTGTTTAGCCTGACAGCCAGTTACATCACCCACTGTGCTCTAAGACATCGCAAGTGACACCAATTCACTGCAAGAAAGCTCCCCTTGAGTAACAGTATTTAAAACATTTTATAATTAAAATGTTTGGAGATAGAATATCACTTGCACACAAAATGTCTTTCCTCTGTCCCACAAAAAAATAAAGCCACTATTTGAATTTTTAGTTTTGGTTGTGAGGTTCTTTTTCACAGGGGACTAGAGAAGTGGAGGTGCTATTGCTGAAAAAATGAACTCCAAAGCACATTGATTTGGAGAACGACTTGGCATGAAAAGAAATCTCAAAATACACATTGACTGAACTGCTAAGTTCAAGTATATGGTGTTTCCTCCAAGTAAGTTCTGTAGCATTACTACCCCTTCTGTCTAGACTGGCTTTTGACCTGCTCTTCAAGGAATTTGTCTCTGGGGTAATAAAAAAAAGGTTTCTGTTCATTTCATAGGCAACTCCTCCACTAACTTAGGAATGACACCAACGTTCTCGCAATTTCCAGATTTAGGCTCATGAGGACAGACCAAAGGAACAGTGAGTTTAGTCCTTGCAATTATAGATTTTTATATTTGACTACATTTCTTTATGAGTAAAAGAATATTTCTTTTAAAATTAACTTACAACATTTGTCACATACAGAAATTTTTTGAGATGCATCAACACCTACACTGAACAAACAGGTTAAACATTTGATAACCTCTGTGAAATTCTTTTACCCTGAAAGAAAAAAGAATTTCTCAGGAGAGAAGTCAAATACAATTATAAAAGGGAAAACAACCAGTTACAGAAACTTTTGAGTACAACAGGCAGAAAATCCCTTAAATTTGACAGTACTCCCATAGTAAAATAACCCATTATCACTTCAAGACATATGAATTTCAGTATATTTCCTCATGTACCCTTAATTTATACTAAATTCTGTAATATTCTGAAAATGAAAATATAAGAATACCTGAAGAAACCAAAAGGAAACAAAGTTTTGCTGAGCTGCCAAAGTCATTGGCGCATCTGGAGATAATTACTGTTCTGTCATTAAGAAGGTGTAGCTGTGATCTAGCACAGTTTTACCTGGATGTTCCTGCAGAACTACTCAAGAGTCATGCTTTTAAAAGTCAGATAAGACAAGAAAAGATAATATAGAAATAATAAATCATTGCACAGCTAATGTTTCAGACTCTCTGTGCAGTCAAAAGACCAGGTTGTGCTCATCCATGTATAGTCCATATCTAATAGGTTTTCTTCACCAAAAATTAAAAATCAATCCATGAGCGTGCAAGAGTTCAGTCTCAATCAGCTTCTATGGGTGAGAATGCAAAGGGTATTGATATTTGTTAGCAATGGATTTAAGAAGCCTTCAGTTTTGACAGAAAGTTATTTACGGTGCTTATCCAGTATTTTTAAAAAAATGTTTTCAAACAACAGTTTGAAATTCCAAGCAATTACACATGCAACTCCATCTGATCATGCCTAAAGCATATTGAGGACTACAGAATTTTAGTAAAACATTATTAAAAATTTTCAGAAATCTGCTGGAATGGTGCAAACAAAGAAATCATCAAAACCCCAAAACGTCCTTCCAAAGACTCCTAATGATATTCAGTATTAGTTATTTTCTATTCTTATTTTTCCCTACAAAATTATTTTGAAGATCATAATTACAGCTAATATTAGGATTTTTGGCAAAAACATTGTATTTAACAAATAAGTTGGTATTCGGTCAAAGAAACTGATAAGCATCTTTTTACAGCAAAAAAAATATTTTTGGGCGTTCTTTTTGTGATTTTTACTTGTTTGGCTTTTTAATACAGTAAAACCTAATTAGAATCAGCTAAAAGAAGTCTGTGCTAGAGTTCCCCATTATCAACACAGATCTCTCCTTTCAAGACCCACCAAACAAAATTCACTTATTTTCTATATTTACATTTTATTTAGAAAACTGCAACTTACTAAGTGCTGGATGGTTGTCCCCAGTCTGAACTGGAATAGCCTGTACATCTCCCAGGAGAATCTGATGGATTCCTTCCAGGCTTCTGGAGTCCTCTAAACCTCCAGCTGGTCCCAGCTGGCCCGTGGTGAGCAGACCCTGCTCAGAGCCTGGCGGAGTCCCCAAGGCAGAGGCAGCAGGACTGGGCTGTGTCAGGCCAGCACCTGCTTCCAGACCGTGTCCCTGCCCAAGTGCCAGGGAGTGGCTGGTTACTGCGCTCCCCAGGGAATCCAGGAGACTTGCAGGGCTGGGAGGGGAATGGTTATTTACAGCAATCAGGGCTGTGGATCCGTTTGTGGAGGTAAGTTTTGACTGCAGCTGTAATCCCTGTGAAAGAGAAGGCAGAAGTACCAACACACCAGTATTTACAGTAGAAGGAGTTTGCATTTAACAGCACATATTCTGTAATGTTGGAAGTGGATAGCTTCCAACTTGCTCCACACAATCTCTTCTGAACAGTCAATCCCAGCAATCCCAGGCTCAAGATGTACTTTGAAACAATTAGGACAATGGTCTCCAACAGCATCTAGAAGACTGTTTATGACCACAGAGCTCTAATTTTGGATTGAGGCTGTTTCAAATCATTCCCCAATACTGCCCATTCCCACAGAAGTGGGTAATCTAAGCTAAGCAAACTGCTTTAAAAAATCAGTGTGATGTGGACCCAGGCTGTCTTCAGAGAGAGAGGGAAACAGCAAGTAGAAGAGCAGACTCTATTTCTAGGGAAAAGATCACACCTTTCACTGGGTCTCAGGAAGTTTGAAGGCAGCTTTTGAAAGCAGTTACAGAGGAAAGCTGAGAGCGCCAGCTCTGAAGGGAAATGAGCTTTAGAAGAAGCTCTTTTAGCATGACATTCTTATCTCCACTCTTTAGCCTTTCAGCCTGGAAGTTTACAGATCTGGGCTAGGAGCAGTTTTAGGACTTTGTAAGAGGCTGGAGAAGGTTAAAAAAGAATAAATAAGACTGACTTATCTCCCCTCAGTTTTGCAGCATTTTCATTATGAAATGACTGGACCATATGGAAACTGAATAGGCACTTGTTTGAAGCAGAAACCCACTGCCTTCACCTTTTTGGTTGTGCCTTCATAAGACACCCCAACTTCAAAGTGTCAGAAGCTGGCAGTGGGATGCCCTGCACCACAGCCACATGTGACATGCATGAGTTGAGAAGTCTGTGTTACCCAGAGCATGTCTGGGATCAGCTGAGAGGGAACCTGCTGCTCTCAGCTCACCTTCAGCACTTCCAGCACAGCATTCTGTAAATGACTTGACTGTACCTGAAGTTGTGCAAATATCTTGGGCTGAAGTGAAGAGAGTGAAGACAACAGCTGAGCTGTCTCTGGTAGCAAGGACTCCCTGCTCTGGTTGGATTCTGCTTTGGTGATGGCTGACTCCCCTCCCGAGCTCCCTACAGTGCCAAAGACAGAAAGCAGACAGGACAAATGTCTTCTGCCCAGTTAATAAAAGCCTCCCCTGCAAACCGAACAAACGCCTTCAATCTCACTACAGACATACAGAAGACATATATATATACACACACAGAGGTGCTGTTCTCTTTGCAAAACTTGGATGCTGGATAAAAAAGACTGGGTATGAGAAAAAGATAATACTGTAGGAAGATTGTATGTATCTACACGGAGCTAACACCAGAAGAAACAATAACTCTGTTCTTGAGAACAAAGTAATTGCACCCTACACTGCTTTGAATTTGCAGTTGTAACATAAAAGCTGAAACATTTCTAGCAAAGCAGCAAACAAATAATTTGACAATATCTACACCTGACTAAGGGCTCAATAACAGACAGGGTTGTCTTCCAAAATAAAAATCTACACAGGAAATTTTCTGTCTCACTGCTCCCTTCCAATCTTTGTGACATCAGCATAACTTCTACGCAATACCATCGAAAGTACATTTATCTGGAGGCCTTTCAGCCTACAGATTACATCATATCCTCAAAATTCTTATTTAATGCAAGAATGATGGACTTAATTTCCTGATGGCTGTAATAACTGAGATTCACTTGTAGCAATTTCTGCTTGAAAACTTTTCACGGGATCATTTAATTTCCTGTTTGAGCCACCCAGAACATTTTGGTTTAAGATTTATGCAGACACAAGTATACACTGCTCAGCATTTTATTTTACAGTTGCTATAACTGTAAAAGAAGAGCTTGCCCTGTAAATGCAGATTAGTCTGGTGAATGAAAAAAAATGAGAATGGTCAGCTGCAAAATGCTTTCTTATCAGAAAATCCAGAAAAAGTTTCCAGCAATCTGAGGATAGATACTTTTTTCAACATATATACTGACCTGCAAAGTCTTTATCATAACTGACCATAGGATACACTCTATAAATGTCCTTGAACACAACTACTTCAAATGTTTAGGCTCTTTTTAAAAACCATATGCATATGTGAATGTTCACTTGCAGGAAGATATAGCAGTTCTTTCCTTAGGTTGTATTCTACAGCAACATGACCAGGAATAAAACAAATAGTTCGACTCCTAATCTACCCACTACAGAAAAAGCTGTATCCCATGGAGATAAGGAGTTCTGCACAAGAAGCTCTGGTATTGCTTGATTTCTTAAATGTAAACATGTCACCAGGGGCGGTCCCGTGGTGTAGTGGAGAGCACTCCAGTCTCCAAATCCCAAGGTCGCGAGTTCGAGTCTCGGTAGGGACTGTCCCTGGCAGTTCAAGCCTCCCTGCCATCCCATCCCGTCACATCTCGGATGCTCAGCAGGGTCAGCCCCGGTCAGTACCGGGTGCTGTGACAGTCCCGAGGACTTCCCTGTCACTGTCCAAGCTCGCTCGGCCGTGGCAAATGGACCTCAGGACTTAAACGGTGGGGCCAGTTCTGCGCACGCTGTGCCTCACCTAAAACATCCACTGCACAGGCTGGAAGGGCAGGTGGGGAGAGCCCTGCCCAAATCTTCGTTCGTGAAGATTGGCCATTATTATATAAACATGTCCCCATTTGACACAAGTTGAAAATAAAATGAAAATGTATACAAAGAGTAGTCAGTATTTTTTTCCCTTGCTACCACTTCACAAACATTAATAAGAGCTTATTTTAGAAAGTCAGGCTTCTTTTTTTGCTTAGACTTGTAATACAATTCTAAACATGTGTTTGCAATGTGTACAAACACATACCCACACATATAAGGGGAGACAAGACATGTTGCAATTAAGAGTATCTGCTTATATTCACTGAGTTTGTGCACATGTGCAGAAAACTAATCAAATCCAATTCTCTGACTTACTGTATAATTCAATATGTCACTGGATGGGTGTTTACACATTTGTTAGACTACTTTGCCTTAGAAAATTATCTCTGTAGAACAAAGAAACCAAGAATTGGTCTCTTCCTGAACCTTCTCCAGCACTCAGTTCATACCAAAAGCAGCCCCTGCTGAGCTCTGTCGCAGCTCCTGAGGGCACAACTATTCTGTTTCTCCCCAAAACATGGTAATGGCAACAGTAACACAGGCATGCAAGCTTAAGCACAGTAATTCTGCTCACAATGCAAATTTCTTTTTTCCTAAAAATAAAGACACCCTTAAAAAGAGGGATACTGTTCACGTTGAGTCTACTCCAATTGTCTGTAAACACACATGCAGTCAAATAGTTTAAAAAAGTTACAGTTAAAATAGTTATAGCAAAATAATCCTTCTTAAGTTCAGCTGAGTGACAGAACATGACAGCAACCTCTGGAATAAAACTGAACTCTGTGACACAGCTAATAGAACACATTTGAAGCCTGCCAGGTTATCCATGCAGTCCTACCATCGGACGGTGGTGAGGCGAATGTAACAGTCACTGTTTCGGTGAGGACGTTCCCACCGTCTGTGGTCCATTGGAGCTGAAAGGAAAAAGATCTCAGTTCTCAGAAAGGGTACAAGCTCGTCTACTGCAGGAATGCAGGCTCAATGCAGAGACTGTAGGAAAATAGTGTCTAAAACTACACTTTCCTATTTCTTAACACTATGCATTTGGGGAGCTCTTGGTTTACAAAAAACCAATACTGTAACAGACTTTTTAACATGCATTGTATCAGGAAGGCTAAAGTCTGCTCATGACAGTTTAAAGACTTTAAATAGAATATAGTCAAACCATTTGGCTAAGTAATAAGAACAGTACCAGGAGAAGGAAAAGACTGATGACATAGCATGATTTAACAGCACAGTTTGTCAAAGATGATTTTAAATCAGTGATTTCTTAGTAGTCACTCTCATAACTGGGTAAACTAGGATCACTGTGCACCCTTTATTACTCAATATGTGGAGGAAAACCAAGTAACAACATTTAAGAGTTACTGAGCATTCAGAACTATTGACTTCAAGCTTACTTCACTTGCTGTGAAGTGCGTTCATGAATATTTCCACATTCAAAATGTCATGCAAACCCTCACTGAGACTGCACCTGAGACACAATTCACCACCATTTTTGCAGACCTGGAAACACAGTAGTAACTTCTTCAAAAAACCAGATGATGACAACGCCATGAATAAAACTGGCCACATGCCAGTTTTTCTACACCACATGGCTTCCAGTTCATCATCATTATGAAGTGCTAGTATTGTATAATTTGTCAATCAACTAACAGCAATCTAATGCTGATGAGATAAATACTAAAGAAGGTCAGAAGGTTTTATTCACAGTTTATCCAATCTTGCTCAGCCAGAGATTCCACTGAAAATATTGCTGCTGGAAATAGAGAATTTTGGACAAAATACAGCTAAATGGTAAAAATTAAAACCAAGACTTCCAGTGTAAGTCCAAAAATCAAAAAGATGCACAATGGCTCACATACCATTGCTGGGATACTTTCTGAATTGTACATCATCTCTCCATTCCTTAGGGACTTCTGTACTTCATGAATATGGTTCTTGATGTCATTCACAGTGGGGAAGAAGGACAGGTTATGTCTTTCTGGCACTTCATCAGGCGTGAATAATTCTCTTTCCACATACTTTCTGTCACATGTTAAAGGACATTCAAATATGCATATTTAAATATATGGTGCTATTTCCCTCTGTCAGAGACACTGCTACCTTCTCCTTCCCCTTGTTGTAATGACAAGACAAAAGCAATCTAGATAACCTTATGAGCCAGTTCCTTGTCCATCTGCTACACAGTTTGGGCCCTAAAATCCCCATTTATTTAAGCAACATTAAAGATTACAGCAGCTCTTAGTGGCTACCAACAATGATGTGGACAGAGAAGACAAAGCTGAGAAAAAACATCTCATGCCATCTGGGAATTACATTTGGCAGTGCATTAGGACTGCTATTTAGTTGCAAACCCTACTAATCAAATACAAAAGTAGCACTACAGACCTAGAGCATTCCAGACAGTTCTGTACCTCAGTTGCTTCCTCACTGCATAGACCTGCTCTATTCCCTGAGACACCAGTTCTCGGATCTTGTCTGCCACTTGAGGATGAAGTCGAGAAGGAAGAGCACAGTTCTCATCTCTAACAACCTCCTCCTCCTCCTCAGGAGAAGACACAGAAAAATGGGAGGGTGAAGGAGGGAGGCAGGACGTTTCCATTTCATGATACTGGTGGGCTTGCTGAGTTGGTAACTGTACATACCACCTAGCAAGAAGGAAAGAGTTTATACACACAATTCACAGGCAAAGGCAAAAAATTCAGTGTCTTAGGGGACCCACAAACAAGTCTGACAACCACAACCTAGTTAGAGTGAGGTTAGTTTTTATGCCCCTGAGCTAGAAGATAATATCTTTCACAACTCAGGGGCCTTCTCAGACCTTTCAATGCTAAATAAACTAGCTCAAACCCCTGAATAAAACATCTATTTGTATCTGCATGAAAACACCTACTGAAGTTCCACCGCTTGGTGCTTAACACATTGACCAAATTAATCTTCTGGAGCTACAGAAATCTTACTGACATTGTGGGATTTTTTTACTATTGATATTAATCAAAAGCCTTAATAGGTGACTCAGTAAAAAATAAAGCAAACCAAGTAAAATATTGCTCTTTTTTGCTTCATTTGTGAAAATACAGAAAAAAGTGGAAGTTTCACCTGAGGATACCACCAGCATCTATCAAGTTCTTCTTCAGAATGTTGAATGCTTTCTCCTGCTCCATTCTTATGATTTTCTTGTCAATGTTAGGGTCAGTAGGAACCCTGTATTCTGGAAACTTTTGAACCTTTTTAATATAGATCCTTCCAAGGGGGAAGGCAGTGGGAATAAAAAATAAAATTCTCCATCAGTACACTTTGTCCTTGGGAGGAGAAAGGTAAACCCCACCCACTTCATATCAGACACTGGTGTAGAAAAAGTTCAAGCAGAATGATGCAGAACATGAGAAGGCCCTGAAAGAACTGCAAAAATCTTAAGAACACATCAATAAAAATAGATGTAGACAGACACACTTCTGTTCTGGTCTGGCAGCCATTCAGACAGAGTGATTTTGCTCCTCAGAGAAAACCCTCTGTCCCTCAGTAAAGTAAAAGCCCAACACCATTTGCGAACAGACTGTGGTTACTCCAGCTGTGCAGAACTGAGCACATACAAACCTAATTACAACTGTTCAGGTAAACACACTCTTAGCTCAGTAAAAACTGAACAAGCACCCAGCAGGATGCTCAAAGACAAGCTAAAAAACCATTTGTGTTGGATAAGGAGAAACTACTCAGTGAGCAGGAAGAAGTGTAACTCCTTCAGCACACAGGACATGTGCTAAACTAGGATGATTGACTGATATTAGTGCAATTAAAAGCCTGAAGCAAAAAACAACAAATAATATGACAAAGTGTTAGGACCAGAAACGATCACTTAAGGACATCACAATAACTCATTTATGCTCAGGTAGATAATGATTCCCACTTCTATTTTATATAGTGATGTACTGCTACTTTGCATCCAGGCAACCTATCCAATCTCAGCCTTATTCAGTCAAACAGAAGAGCATTTTCTCCTTTCCTCTAAATGAGTATCAACCTCAGGTTCTCGAGGAGATGAAGCTACGAACTACAGTGAGAATCAGCAACCACCCCAGGACAGAGCTCTGCCACAGCTCAGAGCAGGAACGCTTCCTTAGGATGCTGAGTCACTCCTACAGCTTTATAGAAAATCCTTACCTTGCCGGACACGTGGCTTTGTACAGATGGCCAGAGGTGCTTTCCTGCTCACCAGCTTTTTTGGGCTGAAACCCTTTCCTTCTTGGCCCATATTGGCACTCCATTACAATGGCTCTACTTCCTGGAAACAGAAAGCAATATGCTCTATTTATTCAAGCAATCACTGAATTTATTACAGTAAAATAGTAACTACAGAAGAGATGAGAGTTCTGAAACAGTTATTTCTGTTTGCCATCAGACTCTTCAGAAGGCAGAACACTTATGTGTAGCAAGCAAATACTGTGCAAATGCTTCTCTCACAGCATGTATGAACACAGAGCACTTCCTAAGCATTTCTCAAACCTGTTACACCTCACAACACTCCTGTGATATGTGTGAAGGCAAAATACTACATTCTGCCCTGGTGAACACCAATAATTTACAAAAGAGAAGTCCTGCAAATTACCAAAGGAGCATAATGCTGGTAATAAACATAAAAGAAGCAGAATCCCCAAAATACAGAAAAGACTCAGAGTTGGAATCAAAGGTGTGCTGGCTTTGGCTGGGATAGAGTGAACTTTCTTCACAGTAGCCAGTATGAGACCATGTTTTGGGTTTGCACTGCAAACAGTGTTGATACCACAGGGATGTTTAGCTGCTGCTGAGTGGAGCTTATACAGAGTCAAGTCCTTTCTGCCTCTCACCTCACCCCACCTGCAAGGAGGCCGAGGGGCTGAGAAACTGGGAGGGGACACAGCCAGGACAGCTGTTCCAAACTGATCAAAGTCACAGAATATGGTATGGAATATGCCATGTGGCCTCATGTTCAGCATACAGAGCTGGGGCAAGAAGGAAGAAGAGGGTTCAAACTCATGGTGCCTTCCCAAGTCACCATTACAGGTGATGCAGCCCTGCTTTCCTGGGGATGGCTGGACACCTGCCTGACAATGGGAAGTTGTGAGTGAATTCCTTGCTTTGCTTGTGTGCACAGCTTTTCCTTAACCTTTAAATTGTCTATCTCAACCCATGAGTTTTCTGACTTCGATCCTCCCAATTCTCTCCCCCATCCCACTGGGGCTCTGTGGGGGTTTCCAGCTGGGGTTAAACCACCACAATAGCTCAGCAGCCATTTCCAGCCCTTTGGCTTAAATCAACATTCAGACCAGTTTGCCCCACAAATTCTTAGCTGCAAACCAGAGCTCTCTTAACTGCCAGATAACATGGTTCCAGTGCAGCAAACCCACACAAACCCAGCCTTAAACACTGCTTTGATCTAAACTTGAAGTAAGTGACTTTTTCTAGTCAGACCTCTAACAAAAAGAGTAAGAAACAAAGTACTAAAATGGTCAAGAAAGGAACATCTTCCAAATTTCTTCTACATCATGCTTAGTTATCTTTTATTTATCAGGCAAAGAGCTGCCTATACCACAAGTGACATAATCAAAACCTTTTGAAGTATTACAACAGCAACACAATGTGTTTCCATAAGCCACCAAATTATTTATTGCCTTAGGACATGACATTAAAAAAAATGCATACCAAGCATATCTTGTCTCTTTCACATTTTAACATACAAACTTAAAAATTAGATTTCAGGATTGAAAAGACTTCAACAGCTTTAAACTACTCTTTGCTCATATCAATCTCAAAACCAGTTTGATGAGGGCCTTGTTTTACAAAAGCTTCAACTATCCAAAATTCTCACTAAAAACAACAATCAAGATTTTGATGATTAGTGCATGTTTTGTACCATGGGGAGCTACTCAGCTTCTCTGTATTTCTCCATAACTGAAGAAGCACAGCACGAAAGTTATTACAGATGAGTTCCACTCTTGCAGAAAGGATAAATTCCTCAAGAACAACACTTTGTCCTGCAGAGTTTAGAATTCAGTTATCTGCCATTTGAACTGCAGTTCAGTAAATCATATTTAGAGCCTCTGTTCTACAGGTGAAAATGGTTTTAATGAATGTTTTTCATAGAGGAGTTCTAAACTAAACCTAAATGTACTGGAAAGGCAATACATTAGAAATAAAAATGTCTGTCTGGGGGTCTGGGCAAAACAAAAAATATTACAATTTAATGATCTCCATTAGCCTATACCTTTAAAGAAAAAAACCTGTGTGTTTTTACTTTGAATATTTTACTGTGGAGCAACTCATTTACCAGGCAGATCTTAGAGGAAACTAAAGATGTCTCATAGGCATGTTGGGGGAAAAAAGTGTAAGTTGCTTTGACCTTGTTTTCTTTTACTTCACAGTTTATGGCTGAAGCTTTAAAATGGGTGCTAATATTCCACTTTTTCAGCACCTTTCAGAAAAAAAAGACAAAACCCAAACACATAACCTATATTCCTGCTAATCGTTTTCATTATGTAATAATTAAACCCCATTTCATATCTGAGTTAACTCCTGGTAATTTCACATATGCATTGCATGAGCTAAATATGTAATTACCAACCTGTGAAGTCTTCATGTTCATTTAAAAAAAACCCAAACAAAAATCTGTCTGCTGAGGCATGTTGTTGATGTTTATCTTATTTGGTTGTTTTTAAAAACGCATTTATTTTTTAAAAGGTTGCAATTTAAAGAGTTTATTGACTCCTGCAGAACAAACTCTTCAAAAGCTCTTAAGTTAGGCAGGAATAATTGACCAAGCTCTTACCCTTATGAGCACTTTCACGACCTAATAGAGCAGATGGGACCTCATCACACAACCCCTCATGAAATAGTGCTTAACTAGTTTCTAAAGAACAAAGGGAAATCATCATAACAGAACAAAAAAAAACGCCAAAACATGTTTCCTGTGGTTTCAGGAAACAAGCTCCTTGAGACTGTGTCACAGAAGTGCCCAAGCTGCTCCTCTTGTTTATGTTTGTGCCTTGAATTCATCAACACAAGGAACAACATAAAGATTCTTCCTTATGGTCAGTTGGCAGCTAATGTCAAAATTTGCAAAGTAGTTATTAAAATAAAAGTTAGTTACCTGCATTGACAAAGGGGATCCCATCATATGGGACATACTGAGATTTCCACATCAACCGTGTGGCGGGTTTGGCTGGGCTTGGAGACTGGCGTGTCCCCCACACACTTTGTGTTTGCTGCTTGTGAAGCGTTAGAACGCTCTCTAATTCTGCCTCGCTCACACAATAGCCACGGTACGAGTCCCCAATTTTCTGCATGGAGAGGAGGGGAAATAATAGGATTACTCACCCAGCTGACTGCTGAACATTACACAAGAAAACAAAAGCAGTCAGGGACTCTGGCAGGTGAGAACACAGGCCCCGATTTTTGGCATTTCATGTTTCTTGTCCCCACACCGGTATCCTCACAGGGATTTGCTGTAGGATGTAACACCAGAGCAGTCCCCAGTGAGGTCAGGCATTTGTCAGCCATCCAAGACCCTAAGAACACCAAGAACCCCTGACACAGTTACAGTTACTCTCCCAACTCTGACTTCCACAGGACAACCTCGCTCCTGTGGTTTCCCCCCAACACACAATTCAGTTGCAGTCACTGCCCACACAAATCTGTCTTAGATGTTTTTCACTTGACTGCCACAGAGATCTCTGAACCACTAACAATTGTCTATGCATTTACTGCAACACACACAGGCTGCACTGAGCTGGAGCAGAACACACCTGCTTATACCACCAGTAACTGTATCACTCAGTGCACTATCTGAATGGAATGTCTCACACAACGTCCCTCCCAGCTTTCAAGGCACTCTTGGTTCTCAACATTACACAGAAACACATTACACCAGATTTGCCATGTGCAAACTGATGATGGTTTCAATTAACTCTGCTAAAATCTGGGCAACTCCACAAAAACAGCATCTAACTTGATCAAAGTAGTTAACTGGCTACTCAGTGCCATCACAGCTGGTTCGTTGCTGGTCTACCAGGGCCAGCCAGCAAGCAGCAAAACTACTGGGACAGAGAAAAACTTCCCACCCAAACTCAATGCCATGCTTGCTCCTGTTCACATGCAGCCCAGGGTCAGGCTGGCCAGCCATGTGGAAGTAACACCCAGAGCAGCTTGCCAGGTCAGTCTTACAGTGCATCTGTGGGACAAACACACTGTGAAGGAGTAGCAAAGTCTGATGGATCTCTTTGCCACCTTCAGTAACAGAACAGCCAGATGTTTAAGTAATACTGACAACAAAAGAAGCAACGTGTCTCTTCAAGATCATTACCGCACAGATACTTTAGTGACAACTGCCTCATAGTCATCTAAGAGGAACAGACACAGAGGGATGTGTGTGCACGGAGTGTGTGAGTCCCTGAGCCACGAGCTGCCAACACCTGCTCTGCCAGCACTCTGCTCCAGCAGCTGCCAAAGGCTGCACAGGCTGCACTCACACAGCTCAGCAGAGCAAGAAAGGATGGCAATCATTTACTTAGAAGTTATAAATAACATTTCTGTCCAAATCTTGGCCCGAAAAATCCAGGAGAAGCAAAGCAGCCTGAGAAGTACCAGAACTACCTTCTTTACAGAAACCTGAAATGTTACCTTCTGCAAAAGGGATTACAGCACCACTCCAAACAGTAAACACAGCTTTTCTTACATACGTTATCTTACACTTGTCACTATAAATAGGTCATTGATGTTCTTGTGAGGAGATGAGAAGACTGATAAAGCTGTTGTGCCAGAAATGTAGCAATAGTTAGGGCCATGTCTCCTACTCTGGTTTTACTTTTGTACAAGTTAAGATAATAATTTTCCCTAAATTTCTGGGGGAGTGGAGGAGGAGGAGAAGAAAATCATACAGCACATAAGATGATCCCTGCTCTCTACAGGCTTTGCAAGTAGGGAAAAAAGTGGACAGTTAACTAATGTAGTTCTTAATTACACTTTTTTCAGTATGCTGATACATGCTGGAAATGCATTCTGAACATACCACTGAAAACTAAGTAGGTCATTGAAAAGAGCTGTTTTTAAATTCACTTTTTATTAACAAGGTAATTACCTTGAAATAATCAGATACTCTCCAACCTTTCACTCTGAGGTTCAAGCCAAAAAAAAGAGCAATTCCTTTTCACTCCCCTGGACTCATCTTAGCAAAGGTACATAAAAGCTCACACTAAAGTACACAGAGCAAAACTGCAGTTTTCTTTGAGGATACCAGAGGAATTCTGCTGTCTGGGTACAGCCAGTGTGAGCTGAACATTTCAAGGCAGTCAGGGAATTGACACCAAACACAGAACTCAGTATTAATTTGGGTAACTGTAGGTTTTCACTACTCTGTGTTTACCTGCAGTACTGACTGCCAAAGGAGTCACTGCCTTTTGGGGTGCAGTGGCTTCACCTGCTGACATCTGTGACAGTCACAGAGACCTCAACACTGTTTGCTTCTACTCTGGCAAGCAACTGGAAGAGTGGAATTGTGAGTTGACATATTTACCAGCACCTCTCCAAACTGAATCTCCAAATTCCAGAAGGACTCTGCAATTCTGTTACCAGTAACAGAACATTTTGCAAGACAGTCACACCTGAATGACAAATGACACCCCAAAATCCCATTGTCTCTAATCTGTGACCATGAAAAGGTACACACATCCTACCCATCTCCGGTGGGTCAGGGAGGATTCATGCACACAGGTAACAGTTCTGCTGCACAGCAGAGGCAGATGTTTTTTTCTCAGAACACATTCAAACTGACAATATTTCTATTTCCTTTTCTTTAAAAAATAAGAACTCCTCTGTAAATGCTGCTGTGAATTTTAAACATAGCAGGTGAAATTTCTTGTAATAGACTCAGTTAGACAAAGTAGATAATAATACAAGTCCCCCTATAAAATGAAACCAATAATAAATGATTCAGATAAGCCATCCGAACGTTAAGACAGGAAAGTATGTGTGATATAATGCTAAAAACAGTCTAGTGATCTAGTTCTGATCTCTTAACATTTAAGTAGATATGAGTGGAGAGTATCACTTGTATGAAATAAATGGCATATAAAAAGAGGAAGAGATTAATATACTTTAAAATTATTTCTAAGTGGATACAGAAAGAAATTCAGTTTCAGAGTCCCTGCAACTGCAATTTCTGGTGTTCAGTGGCCAAGCCACTAGGAAAAAATGCAAAAGGTAGAGATATCTAAAGAGGTGAAGCATTCAGAGAACATAAGGTTTCTTTTTAAAAGGTAGTAAGAAAAAGTGAAACATTTATCAGGAAGAGTCTGGTAGCAGGAGAAAGGGGTAGTTGATCACTCAAGAGTCTTCCCTTCTCCACTCCCTTCCTTTTAAGTCACATATGATACATTCGAGGTGTGACAGCATCCAGTCGTCAGGACAGTTCTGCAGATTTAAAGCAATATGCAGATAAAGGAAGAGTTCTGTTAGGCTAAAAGCCATCACAGGGAATAAAGACAGAACACTTTTTAACAAAAGAGAAAACAAGCACAGGCAATCAAACCTGCTGGGGAAAAAAAAAGAGAGAATACCTAAAATAGATGTCCTAAGTAAAATACTGACATTAAGGTTCTTTAAATCTCAAACTTGACATTACCCAGTCACAAGGACTCTGATTCCTATATGGACACAAACCCACACAAACAGTTGCAGAAGACAGTGAAGTTTGCAGTGTAGTTCAAGAGCAAACTCTAACAAAGCACACAATGACTCTTCCCAGCACTGTAAGGCATCGGGTTTTCAGCAGTACATTTTTATCTTCAGGAGCTGTTGATGATCACTTATGGTAACATTCTCAAAATGGAAAGGGATTCCACAGCATTTTATGTGTTTAACTGTGTTAGCAGTACCAGGACTACATACAAGGGAGCCTGAACACAACTTCCACAATTATGAATCATTCCTTTCATGGAGCAGGATCACTATCTTAGATCTGGATAATACAACATCAAGTCAGAATTCCTTGTGGCCCACCTCACAGTTCCTGAGACAGCGCGCCCATGCAGGTGCACTTAGTGGCAATGGATGATGAGGGATAGGAAAAGGATCTTCCACCACTCTGAAAAATAAAACACAATAGAAGTCTATACAGACATTCAGGAAACCAACAATTTAGCCTAAACTACAGGTAACATCAAATCAGTGTATTATGTATAACCCTAGAGGATATGATCAAACTATGGATATTTAATCAATGTACCTTAAAAAGCTGGGGTTCATTTTCTTCATATTCTATTTCATTGTTAAAATAATTTACAGTAAATTTAAGTATTTATTTATTCAAGACCTCCAAATGTTCAGTATTCTTACTACTGTTGCTTGACAAGAATAGACAAACTGTGGTGAAATAGACCAGCTGACTGTTTATTATCTTGATAATTTTCTTGTGCAGATTGATGCTACAGATTAAAACCAATATCAAGCACTTGTTACATTTTAATATATTTTAAATTACTGAAAAGCAGCTCCAATAACTATTTTAAGTACATACCTAGTTTCTCCATTCCTTAAATTGTGTGCCAGAAACCATGCTTACTCAATGTTTATTACTCCACAACAAGTGCATCACCTCCTGTCTATAAAAATATGTCTCCTTTCTATGATTATTTTTCTGACATTTACAGACTGTGTTCACGACATCCATTCACAAACTGTTTCTCTTCATTTTATGTGTTTCTTGAATACATATATTTTGTGTTGGAGTGAGATTACTCTGACCTTTTCCACATCTTGATTCCTAAAGAGCATAAACCAACGCAAAGCCAGCCTCCAGAACAAACACCTTCCTTCAGAGTCTTTTTGTTGGCATTGGGTTTTGTTGCTGCTGTTTGGTTGGTTTGAGGTTCTGAAGGGTTTTTAAACCAAAAAAGAATTCCAAAGTGTTCAGAAACTAAAATAGTAGGCAACATTTAGTGTAGTGAGAGAATCAGGTGGATATCAAGTTAAAAATACCTAAGAACTAATTAAGTTTGGAAACTTTGCTAATCAATCTGCCTGTCTAAGTGTTTCACCAAAATACACTGTTAGCAGCCACTTTCTCATATTTTATCAAAGGGCACTGAAGAAGTTATCCAGAGAACCAAGACTGGGCTCTCACAGTTAATGCCAACTACTGAAACCTCTACCTAAAAAAATCATCTCTACAATCAACTGTTCTTGTGGGAGGATGGCTTATGCAGGTTTTGGGAACACTGATACAAGAAACTTTGCTCTGCCAAACATCAACTTTCCCTGCAGTTTCTTCACTGGATCACACTCAACTCTCAGCTGGCACCAGCAGTAACTATTTAAAGTAAAATTCCAGTAATTTGCACAGTGTTACTTTAAATGCCCACCTATTTCTCCAGTCAGTTTATCTAACTCTCTCTGGAATACAGGGAATAGAATACACGTGCTTTAATTGCTTTTTCCACTGCTCTGGCACATACAAAAGCTGGCTGAAAACACAGTTAGCTGTGTCATTCACTAACACTAAGGGCTCATAACCTTCATTCCATGGTAATTTTGTGATAACAATTGCAAACACAAAACTGAAAGAAAAAAATGCAGTACTAACAGTGAATCCAGGTGATTGTTCACTCTTTTAACTCCTGACCTACCTGGTGGTTGTTTGTTTTGACACAGTGAGAGATGCCTGTGGATGTAGAATGTAACTGTTTGCACTGTCTGCTATGGCAGCCACCACCACAGTCTGCAGGTTCCCATCACCACACTTCTCTTCTGAAGCATCTTCACAAAAGCAAAACAGTCTGCTGGTTAATAGCTGAACACAGAATGGGGAAACAACAACCTATGACTAAACTTTGTGTTTGGAAAAGCAAGCCTTTGGACATGTGAAAGATGTTTTATAGATGATAAAGTAGTTGAACAGTTGTGATTCAGTACTACCACTCCAGGCACACATATGAAGACACATTTGATAAGGTTGCTTGTATTCAAAGACTCTGGTAATCACGTTACTGCTAATTAATCCTTCCACAACAAAGCAAATAATCAGAAACAACTTGTAAATTACTCTGCTTTACATTTCCATGAATCCATATAAAGTTGCACAACTATTTTGTTCAGCTGCAAATCACACATGGGTTGCTTTTAAAATAAGAAAAAATGAGGTAATGATACTGCTTCATACTTAGAAAAGAACACTTAAAGAAGAAAAAAAGGCCTCTTGTAACTGAATCTGACGTGCTGTTAGAACAAATGTTTTAGCCTCTCTTGGTAATGGGGAGGAATCCATAAGCCAAAAATTACTGTTAGATTGATGCCTCTGGGAACAGTTAAACAAAAACATAATGGAAAACTGTGAAAGCAGACATTCTGTATTTTGGTCTCAACATAAAAACACAAGGTCTCTTTACATGAGGGATTTTTGCCCTTCATTATGAAAGCTTCTTTCCCCTATCCTGTGACAGAGTGACAAGGTATTGACAGAGTACAGAAATCACTTCACTAGAAAGCTCCATGAGAAGATTCATAAGCTGCACTCAGGTTAACACCACTCTGGCTCCAAGCACTGGTTTCTCTAACACACACATGCCCTTAAGACACTACAGGCTACCCTAAAGCCTGTGCCATTTCATGCATTACCACCACTGGCAGGCAAGAGATAGGCCATTCTCCTTCCCCTTTAATCTCCACAGTAAACCACTAACCAGTCTTCCTAACTGTCTACTGAAGATCAAATACCTACGAAGTTTTTTACACAGTAAGTCTCTAGAAAAAAAACAACCAAAACCGCTATGGTACTGTTGCAGAACTTGTATTCACATACTATGACACTGAACACCACGTAGGATGAATGGAAGTACAAAGTTACTATTCAGCATTGCAACATAGTGCTTACAAAGAGTAGCAGCAATTGTTTCGCCACTAAAGGCGCACAGGCAGCTTTACAGTAATGTAACAGTGGTGTTACCCCTGCAGGGAGAGGAAGGGAAGGTTGAGCATTAGGGTAGGAACAAGCCTTTCGATGCAAGGGCATGAAACTCTATTCCAGCTGTAAGTGAAAAGGGCTAGATTGTGACTTGAATCCCAAATCTCCTACCCAGCCAGCATCAGGACTCTAGTCTTACCTTTGAGCTATCATTCCACAGGAGCACTTAACTAGTGCTCAGATTTTGATCATTTTATAGAGAATGAAGAAACCTTTGAGAGTTTAAAAAAATGTGACCAACTAGTTCTCAGTCTTCTTCTGTGAATGCAAACGAGTACACCACATTTTGTCACCCAGCAAGGCTTGCAGATAAATAATCAAAGCCTTCAGATTTTAGTATGTCCATTTTCTAGAGAAAATCTTAAAATCTGCACTCTAGTTGTGCATCTCCCTACGTACCTGAAATGTGACAATTATCACATTGCAACAAAGTGAAAGTTACATCTCATTTTCCTTCACTAAGAACTGAATTTCTACCAGGCAATTCATTCCTGGCTTCACAGAAGACGCATCACCACCAGTGATCTCTGGAACAGAAGCAATAATGTTCTTCTGGCCTTCCTGCACTACAGGAATTGGCTCCTTCACTCAAAATGAAGTGAACAGATAGTGACAATTTGGATCTGATAGTACAGTCTGATGGCATAAAAATATCCATATTAATGGTAAATAAGGCAAGAAACAACTCTGTGCTTGATATCTCCATGTACCCATCACACCTCCTTCAGAAAGGGGGCATAATAGCTCTTCTGTCTCAAGACTTTTGCCCAACAGAAAATGTGGTTTGTGGGGTGCCAGATGCATAATCAGAAAGCAGACTCAGTATGTATTTTGTCTTATAACTGACAAAGGAAAGGAAACACCTGCAGACAAGGTGCTCAAAAAGAGACCATGCAGAATGGGCTCAGTCACAGGAACTCACACCCTCAAGTCCCACAGGTTAAACTCACCCTGTGTGCTGGTCACATCCAGGAGCTGACCTTGGGGAATAATCACTTGGGTCACTCTTGGCTGCGCAGAAGGAATGACATGCAGCACCTGTCCATTTCCTGACTGGCTGGCCACAATCATCTGTAAGGCAATGACACAAAAGTGTGAATGGCACTAGTTTATATGGCGACCATGCAGCACAACTGGGTTTGATTGTCAGCAGCACAGGAAACATTTTCATTGGAATTAGGGCCTGTAAATTAAACTAATTTCATATGGTAAGAAAATCACTTCTTTCTTGTCAATTTCCTAAAATTATTTTCCCCTTTTGAAAATAGCCTTTTAATTGAACTAAGGAAAAAAAACAAGCACCTTACATGATTCTACAATGAATTACATATTTATTTGAAACTTGCAATACTGGTATTAAAGCTATGAAAAACCTGAATGCCATTTATAGTTGGATTTGCTGTAACCCCATTCATGGACTAACAGAATCACAACACACACAGATTTTGATCTTTACTTCTAAGAAAGTGACCTCTATGGGCAGTGTTTCATGCAAAAGGAGACAGAAGCTCCAGGACTTAAAAAAATACAAGTTAAATTACCCAGAATTGTGAAAAACTTAACTTCTTATGATGTTTTTTCCATAATTACAAAGGACTTCTTCCCAACAATGTTAGAAAACCTAGAGTAACATAAAATATCCTCTTGTTTCTGATTTATTACACTTTAAATGGGTTAAGTCTCTTCAGTGACAGCACAATACATGCCAACCAAGCCCTCTGGGTAAGAGTGTTACCTTTTATAAAATAAGCATTACAAATTACAAAGCAATGTTTTAATCAAATGACATTGTGGGAAGGTGAAACATAATAGGTTAGCTTATTATTGTTAATGTTCAGGTGCCTCAAGAAAAACCAGAGGGAGACTTATCCAGGGAATATAAATAAAGCAGAAGTGTGAGATCTCATCACACAACAGCATCCAGGCCTGCTAATGGCAAAAGACATAAGTTGTTTAATAAAATTAGTAATGGCTGGAGACAGGATTTGCCTACCTGAGGGAGTACAACTGGAGAATGAACTGAACCACTGCAAAGTTTCATCTTGTTGCTAAAGTCTGAATCAGCTGTTGCTACAACAAACAAGCACCACGTAAGAGAGTTCTCCAAAGAGCTCCTTGGTCTGTGAACACACCACCAGCCTGGTTTTCAGACACACTCACCATGGGTGCACTGGGCCCTCCCAGGGGCTGCAGCTCAGATAGAGGTTGCCTGGCTTGGTCTGCCAGGTGGAACTCCTGTGCAGGGTGAGCCCGTGGCTGGGGCAGCAGCGCTGGGACAGCCGAGCTTGGAGAACCGCCCGAGAGGGGGACTGTGATGGGCAGGGCTGCAGAAGAGTCACTCTGGCCAAACAATGGATCCCTGGAATCCATGCACATCACATGCTTTCATAGAGGAAAAACAGTAAAATGCACTTTGAGTAGCAACTTCTATTAGGAAAAAAAAAAAGAAAGAGAAAGGAACATTTAAAACCAGTGTGCTGCACTGTGTACTCAGAGGGAGCTCTTGTCCTTCTGCTCAAGAGGCTGACACGAGCAGTTCTACTGCTGTTTGCCATTTCCAAGCTGAAAAAGTATTCACATTCCTGCTTCCTACAACAACCCTGTCTACTAAGGGCAGGGAAAATCCCTTGCACTCGAAATCTGCTCCCAAAAACCCCTCATCACTTTAAAATATCTCAAGTCTACCCAGAAACTGAGAGAACTTACATCAAAAATGAAACTGCAAAACATTCACCAATTTGATTTTACTTGAAAAGAAATCCTAGATACTATTCTACTTGGCCTTTAGATATATGCATTTAGCTATGAAGACAAAAATCTCTATACAAGTTTGTAATTCTTTACCACAAAAGAAACACAACCAACACAACCTGCCATTCAAGTCCAAGAATTGGACAGCATCAGGACAAGAATCAGATTTCCAAAATCTCAAAAAAATAGAGCTTATTCTCATCAAATTTACAGAATCAAAGTCTTGCAGAATATCCCATTTGCATTGTATTTAAGTGCATAGGCACAAAGATCTGTCTTGTTGAAACTTAGACAACGCAAACATTAAGCAGGTAAAAATAAAGGAAAATAGGCAGCCCCCAAGTACAACATGTCAGGTTGTCACTTGGCCAACGCAGGAAGGGCTGCAATTTGTTGTATCTCTTGCAGTAATTGCACAAACAACTCTGACATTTCTGCTACAAATATTTACACACTACAAATCAAATAATGGACAACAATATTTCTAAATTTTATATAAAAGCCAGATTTGTGCCAAATAACCTTGTAAAAAATTCTGCACATATAAATCTCCTGTACTGAAACTGTCTACTGTAAATACACCAGAAAAGCAGCAAGAAATAAATGACACTCATTGTGTTCCAGACATTGTGCAGAGACCACAAGCACACTACTAAATCACCACCTGAATGATATTTTATGTTTGAAGAACATTCTGCAGAGGAACATTCATGCACAGGAATCTCCCTGAATAGGAATATCTGGCAATATTTGATAATACAAAGATAAATGAAAGACTCCCCTTCCCCAATACCTACACACACATCCTGTGTCCCTGGACTCTGATTTGACACATTTGGTCTCTAAGCAATCTGACCTGATTTTCATGTGTTGCCAACCTCTCCTACTCCAAGGCAGGTCATCAAGTACTCTTTTTTTTATAGGATTTTGTTAACACAATAAAACAGATATTTCTTCAGCACCATAACAAGATCTATTATTATAATTACTGAAGGTTGACACTACATGTAATATCTGGATAATCATCAGTTCGAAACTGAATGGCACAAGAATCCAAGGAAAGGAACTTTTGTACTTTTTAAAAAGACATAATGTATTACTACAAAGGCAAAAAAGGCCCCTTGCATTGATGAAACAGCATACTTGAAATTCATCAGAGAGGATGTAAAGGAAGCATCTACAAGGACAAAGGATTTGTACCTCACCTGGAAAACCCCATCATTTGTTTCTGATTCTCCTGTCCCATCACAGTTGTCTTTGAACAAATCATTACATCCTTCCACAGCAGTGTCATGGTCAGCTCCATTTTTTTCCATTACAAGGTGACCTGAAAAAACACAAAAGTTTATTTCATCCTTCTGCCAAGACAATGCTGCAGGTGTTTTCTTTGCCACTGCAAGCTAACAGCAAAGTCCTCAAGAAATCCCTGCCACTTTATTACTCACTGTGGAAAAACTGCAGTGTGTTGCTCCAGGAGTACACCTCAGCCTGTTATATGAGACAACTTGCACACACAGACACAGAGCACACACACACCCTCCCATCATTTTCACCTAAATATGTCCATAAGCACTGAACTAACAGCCACACACATCTAGAGAACCCCTGACATTCAAACACATGCCAGCACTGCACACAAGCACATTAGTCACCCACATCCACAATCAAAAGACAGGATTAGCAGGATACAACTCTGCCATGCAGATGACTTGAAGTAAATTGCATTTGTTTTAAAGGGTTACAAACCAACATATAAACGAAATAAAATTACTACTGTTAGTCTACAGCAGCATGCTTTGGGCAGGAAAAACACCCAAATTCAAACAAAACTGGGCATTAATCATGTGATGAAAGACAAAAAGACAGAGCTCCTGGCACTTCAGAGATCCACCTCCTATCACAAAGAAAGCTTCAGGGAGCTCAGCTGCCCACTACAAACCTTCAAACAGAGAATACTGGACAGTGAATTGCCACACCCACAGGATAATGCTCTCACACACAGAATGCACTCCTTAAAGCAGTGCCCAACCCCAACTACTCACAAGCAACAAGACAAAATTACCCTTAACTTGGGATTTACATTACAACACTACACATATATTAGTCCACACACATAATATGCCCAACTGAATAGAAGAAAACTTAATTAATTCCTGCACTTTGGGATGAAGGAGGGGGAAAGGTTCAGGATTATTCCCTCCAGTATGTATATTAAAGACAGGCTGCATTATATTAGCACATGATGCCCACCAGCTGTACCTTCTTCACCACACCTCATCAGTAAGTACATTCCTCAAGATTGTCCTTCTTGGCTGTTATTTCACCCATTTACAGCTTTAGTAAGGAGAATGTAAAAGGCCAGAGAGTAACTTGAACCTTTAACTCTGGAAGTACAAATTTGTGCTGCCTTGCAAAAGTGTAAAGGACACATGCAAAGTAAATCCACATCTCCCTGGCTTTTGGAGCTGAATAAAGCATCCTGCTGATACAAACAACACTGAGAAGTTAAGCTGCTCTTATGCTCAATATATTAATACTTTAATCTAAAGCAGATTTATTTTTCCATTCAATTTTCAAAGAATGACACTCCAAACCAAGTTCCAAATGAAGTTACCTCACGTTTACCAAATATTTTGGAGCTTTGGATCGGAGAACAATTATGAGATGTTTCAGTTACAATGCCTGAAGCATGTTAGCAGCAATTGAAAAAAACAACCAGAAAATGAGATTTCATCATCACCCAACCATTTCCTCTCAGTTAGAAAATGTAAAGAAGACATGGCAGTTTTGCTAAAGTAGCACATTTAGTTCCTTGAGATAAACTGAACAAGTTGGTTGCAGATACTGATGGCACATACTCTGAGAGTGCTGGAACCCGGTAACAGAACAGAAGGACAGCTGTACTGGGACACACCAATGACCTGAGGAACCCAATATCCTGTATCTAAGAATGGTTAACAACAAAGCTCAGGGAAAAATACAGCAGTAGGGTAAATATACAGTGATATTTATCCAGCTTCTTTTTATAAGCAGCCCAGAAATACCTGATGTTTTATACTTAGGTTTAAAAAAAATCCCCGTGGTACAATTTTGTCCTGTGACTTTGTCTAACCACTGTTCTAAGCCAGGCAAACCACTGGCACACAGACTGTCTGGACAATGAGCTTCATGGTTTAACCACCCAGGCTTCATTAACCCAAGTGCTGTGCAATCATAAACAAAGATCATTAATTTTTGTGCTACAGAAATACACTTCTACAGGTATGTACAAATACATACATAGTGTTGGTACAGAAAAATCAAAGGTGAGCAATTCAGATCTATACAGAACCTGTGAGACTGAAAGCAGCTAAGAATAATCAAGGCCACAGCTGCTGCAGACTGGTGAAGGAGAAATCACTCCCTAGGAGTTCTTAGCAACTCCCCAGAAGTTTCTCATGAGAACTCCTCAGGTTTCCCACAGGACTCCGGAGGTGTACCTGAAAACAGCCAGGATGAGTTCACCAAAACACTGGACTTGTGAGATATGGACTATAACCAATTAGGATTTGCAGTTAGATGGTGTGAGGCTCAATTTAGCCAACAGAACATAACTTTAACCCTGTATAAACTGTGTGCATGTTGTAATAAATGCCATTTGTTTGGTCACATTGGTCTGTGTGTGGTGTCCTTCTTCCTCCGCATATTTATTGTTTACTTTAACATAGTTCATAGATCTGACAGTCATATAAATATTGCTGATCAATTCTCCAAATTGGACAGTTAAATCATATATATGTATAGATCATAGAGATACACACACACACACACATATGGATGTTTTGTAATTAATGAGTAAATAACATTCATTAATACATGAGTGTGACAGAAATTTCCGCTGTAACACCACTGTATCACACACATTTACCAGCAGGCTGAAGGAAAAATGGGAGAGTTTAAAGTTAGTGTAAAATGGGAGCAAGAGCTGTCTCCTCAGAGCACACCCCACTCGGGCAGCTCTCCGTGCCTCAGCTCCACCAAACCCCTCCACAGGCTGCTCTCCGAGTCCAGCACTCCAAGTTTCCAGCCCAGGGGTTAGTGAATTTTAACGCTACAGGACTAATTCCTTCACCCTGCCACTGTTTGGGAAGCACTTCGCTCAAAATAAAGGCAACTCTGGGGCCATTGTTATCCTTGGCTGAACTCTACAAAAAGAGCAGGCAGCCACAGAAACTACCAGCACAGGCAAACACAATAACCATCGTCAGCACTTTATGCAGGATCTTGCTTATACTTCTCGACAGGAAATACACACATCCAGCTTTTTGGGGTCTTCCATTAAATGTTTCAGAGATGTCATAAAAAGATTTAATTGCATAGCTTACAACAATTAACCAGGCTCTCTAAAAAAAGTTCCCCCTCTGAGGCCATTACTCTACAACCACTCACAGTGGCACGAATTCGCAGGGGCACAAATTACAGTAAAACACATCAGGGAGGAAATCAGGGCATAGCGATGCTCTTAAGTAAAGGAGTTACAATTAGCTTTATAGTAACTTGTACCAGGTTTGAGATTTAGCTTATCTCTGTCATGGAAGAGCAGGCAGAGTCTGTTAATGCACAGAATATCTATCTGGGGGCTCCCACTTAAAAGGTTTCTCAAACAATTTTTGTGTAGATAACACCAATAACTGGAAGACACACCCCTGTCAATTATCCCGACAATGTCAGACCTTTGAAGTATAGTTACGAAATAGAGATTTCAGGGTCGCACAAAGCAAGAAGCAGCACCTGTCCACTCCAACAAGTGGAGTCATCACAACCTGAGTCACTATCCAGCGAAAGCCCAGCTGTTCACGAGAGGCGAGGAATGACTATCAAAAATATAGGGGGGTGTGGAAATTTACGCTTAACCCAAGCCCACAGCAGGTCCTCACACACTCAGCCTTCTCCCAGAAACTCACTCACGGCTTCTTTGAAAGTCCACCGCGCGCTGGGTTCATTACTTTTAGTGGGCAGATCGCTGTGGGTATGTCGCTCGACGAGCAGTGAAACACAACCCGAGCCGCTCCGAGCGGAGCCGCCGCTCCAGCGCCCCCCGCGCTGCCCGGGGAGCTGCCCGGCGCCCACCGCCCGCCGGGGACAGCGGCGGGGACAGCGCGGGGGACAGCGCCGGGGACAGCGCCGGGCCGGCGGGGGAGGGGCACGGGAGCCCTGCAGCCCTGACAGTGCCCCGGGGGCGCGTCCCGGCCCTGAAGGGCGCGGAGGAGTCCTGAGGGATGAGATGAGCCCTGAGGGGCGCGGAGAAGCCCTGAGGGAAGCGATGAGCCCTGAGGGATGCGATGCGCCCTGAGGGGCGCTTAGGGGCCCTGAGGAGCCCTGAGGGNGGGCGCGCGCGGCGGGGCGGGAGCGCGCGGGCGTTGCGCGGTCCCGCGGCCGCGTGGGGCGGGGAGAGGGGGGGGCTCGTCACGACACGTGGTCGGCCCCGGCGACAGCGACAGCAGCGACAGCAGCGGCAGCAGCAGCGATGGCGCAGCTCACGGCGCGGTTCCGCACCGAGAACCGCAGGTGAGGGGCCGCCCCCCGCGGGCCGGGGGCGCGCTCGGGGCGCGGGTGACGCGGAGGCGATAACAGCGCGCTGTGCCCGCAGGTTCGCCGTGGAGGATGTGCCCTTCTCCGTACCCGCGGCCTCCGAGACCACCGACCTCAGCCAGCTCATCAACAAGCTGCTGGCGGCGGCGCACGGTGGGTCCGGGGGGAGGCCCTGCCCAGCCTGGCTGTCCCCATACCCTGCGGCCTCCGGGAATCCCGCGGGGACCGGGCGGGAGGGCAGGCCCGGCGGATGCTCCAGGGCCGGGATAGTGCCTGCCCGGCGCCACAGGCCAGGCTGCCACATGGCAGCGGAAGCGCTGCCTAAAACCTGGCACAAGAACTAATGAAACCGAAGGGTTGGGTTTATGAAAGCCTTTGAGGAAACCGCAGCCATTCTGTCAGTGCAGGCCGAAATGGGCCTGACTGACTTCAAAGATTTTCTGTCAAAGACACAGAATTCTGTGTACACAATCTTGTTGAAAAATCACATTTTTCATAAGAAACTGGACCAATGGTATCTTCTTGAGACTTCTGCAAGTTGCTTTTAACCCATGAAATTGCAAACAACTTGATTTGACAACTAATGCACAGTGCAGTGCTGCTGCCAAAATGCAGGGCTTTTGTCACCTATGCCATTACAAAGGGACAAATATGAACCTAAAATTGTTAGGATTTTCCTGTTGCTGCCACAAATACAGGGCTTTAGCTGGTGTAACAAGGATGTGGACTGGCAGTGCCGAGATCCACACAGAACAGTAAGGAAGCACCACTGGGGGTTCATTACCCATAGGTAGCTACAGAGAAAATACATTAAAAGAGGCAAACTGTAACCCTTTGAATGCCAACAGCAAATTTTCCTTCCTCTTAAATAATCCACTGGGATTCCTGCGCTGCCACTTTTAACTGGAAGAAGAAACCTACTGGTTTTGGGGGGTGGGTTGTGTGTGTTTGGTTGGTTGATTTTGTTCTTTTTTTTAACCTCTTCTTGGCTCTATTCTGTACCAACCGCAAAATGATGCTATTCTTGATGGTGTCAAATCAACAATGACAACTAAACATGGATTTTTCCTAATTTATTTTAGAGGATCACAAATATGTGGAATTTGACTTCCTTATCAATGGCCAGTTCTTGCGAATGCCGCTGGTCACACACATGGAAACGGAAAATATCTCCACAGTAAGTCATAATCAATTTCTCCCCTTCTTGGGCATCAGAACAGACTTGGCCAGTTGACCTCAATCTGCTTTAATGTGTCATCCTGACTAGGTAGATCTCCTTGCTCAGTTTTATTTATTTTCTGACTTGCCCAGGAAAATTCCATATATTTTTAAAACCATTCTGAACTGCAAAGTGATTAGAGACTGGGCTGAGCAGTGCAAGGAACATCATTATCCAGTGTGTTGTCTGTATACAGTCCAGAGGGAAAATTCTTGTCTTATTCAGTTCATCATTAGTATGTTTTTGTCTCTTACATTGGGAGATAATGGGGGAGGATAATATTTCCTCTAGAAAATGTTGTGAAGTGTTTTAGACACCAGTTTTGTATGGGTAAATGCAGAAGAGGAATTTGAGAAGAGTGAAGTTACTTGCTTTTGCTTCCAGCTTGCTGATTAATAGTAATTTGATAAAAAATATGGAAAGCAATATAATTCACACTTTCTTTCTAAAGACTTCAGTTCTACTAATTTGACAAAGGACTTGGATACCAAGATCTTTATAGACTTGTCTATTTGCATATTTATATGTAGCATAGTACAGTTAAATTTTATTGTGATTGATTAAAACCCAAAAATTTTGTCTGTGAGCTCAGGAAGAAGTGGTGGAAATAGAGTATGTGGAGAAATACATGGCCCCTCAGCCAGAAGAATGCATCCTCCATGATGACTGGATCAGTTCTGTTCAAGCCACTGAAGAATGGTACCACACAACCAACTTTAAGTTTTGTCTTGCTTATTCCTGTTCCTCCATGGTGTTAAATGGAGTGGTATTCACTCTTTAATAATCTCTTGGGTGGGGGTTTTGCCCCTTCTTGCTCTGTTTCTGTGTTTTTTAACCTGGCAAGTCAATCAGCTCCTTGCTTTTGTGAACAGTTCACTTACACTGATTATAATCTAAGTAGAAACCAGCTGGAGTCACTGAACATGAGATACTTCTAATACAAACAAACAAAACAAATGCTGTTTACTATCCTTTCTCTGGGAGGACAGTGAGATTTCCTCATCTCTGTTGCTTAAACCCTTGACTTCCAATGTGGCACTCATTAGCTACAAATAGAATAGTGTACCTTTATGCAGAGCTTTTGTTTAAAAAAAGCTGAACAGCCATAATTGTCTTTTTCTACTGTGTTTTCACATTAACTTTCCAATCAACCAGGTGATGTAATGGTTTGAAAATGCTTTGAGAACCTCTAGTAACATGCTACAAACAACAAATAAAATTTTAAATTATGTAAATATATAAGTTATTTTAAGTTTTACCTGCCAGAACATGCAGTACTCCCACTGCTTTTCTTTTTGGCCTCCCACTTGTAGGCTTTAGCAAAGCTTTGCTCTGGAACAAAAAGATTTTTTTACTTTTTCAAGCTATTTCTTTTTAAACCAGTTATTATGCTAATATTTTTCTAAGTTTCTGGTTGAGGCTTTTTTTCATACAAACAATGTTGATCTTAAAGCCAGTGATGTCTGACATTCTGTGCCCTGCAGGATATTGACTGGCTGCTACGATCAGACTGCGCGAGTCTGGGCTGTGGAAGGGAAACCCCTGGTGACAATAGCTGGGCACACAGAAGTGGTGAAGGATGTGGCGTGGGTGAAACAAGGTCAGTATGGGTATTAGGGGAGTAGTAATAGTTTGATTTATTGGGGCAGAAATGTCAACATTCTTCAACTGTGAATGTTTGATTATTTAAATGCTATAATTATTTCAGTGTCTGTCAGTGATGTTAGAAATGAAGTCGTGGGTAAAACAGTCCTTTAACAGTGATGAATATAGTTACTTGAACAGGTACCTTTCTATCCACCTTGCAGTCTTCATTAGCAAATACTGCTGTATATATTCTTTATATTAATTGTACTTGTAGGGTAACATGGTGTAAACTGAAATGAGTATGAATTTCTATCCATCTGTTATTTCTTCTGTGATTAGAATAATTACAGAGTATAAAGACTTTGGAAGGCTGACTTGGGTGTGAGCCTAACTTTTTTCTTCCTCAGACAGTTTATCATGCCTGTTACTCAGTGCTTCTATGGACCAAACTGTCCTGCTGTGGGAGTGGAATGTGGAGAAAAACAAAGTGAAAGCCCTTCACTGCTGCAGGGGACACGCTGGGAGTGTAGAATCCATAGCTGTGGATTGTACAAAAACCAAAGTGAGTGACTCCAGGAAAGAAACCTTTGGTCTTTGGCATTTTAGCAGCCTATATCTCAAAAATCATCCTTTTGTCTTAGCATGTTTTTAGGACTCACATGTCTTAGCAGGTACTTAGCATGTTATAAATGGAGGTTATTGAGAATTGGGAGTGTTATATCAATGCTAAGTCATAGAATCATTTAGGTTGGAAAACAAGTTAAATATTTTATTTTAAAGTATATTTTACTAAAAATGCATGTGAATTTTGTGTTATAATGAACTATTTTCAAATTTCATCTAATTTTTCACAGTGGTTTTAGTGGGGAAAAAATTCCAGAATGGTACTTGGAAAAAGCAGGTGGGAAAGGAGTTCTTTCCCTTCCTGCAGGAATTCAACAGTTATGAGCAGTAACACCAAAGGTGGAGTCATTGCTCCCAGCTTGACAAAGTATCACATAAGTTAAAGTAAAACTTTTTGGTGCTGAAGGAAACAGATATTTAGTAAATATTTTTCCTACAAAGGAAGGAAAAAGAATAATTTTATTTTTGCCAAACATTTTTATGGTTTTTTGTGGTGGTTTTTTTTTAGGAGCTCAGCACTGTTCTTTATGTGTTAACCCAGTGGTTAATTTTTCAAGCAGATGTGTCTTACAAGGTTTGTCTGGAACAACTTGTAACAAACTGTTTCTGTTCATGCAGTTCTGCAGTGGATCCTGGGATAAGATGTTAAAGATCTGGTCTGCAGGTAAGATGTAACCTTGTAAGGCCATACATCACTAGATTAAGTTACTGGTTTGGTTAATTACACAGTTCCAGATATGGTTATCCACTTGCATGATGTTTGTAGGCACTGTAAATATGGGGGTTTCCTTAATTACTGACATGGAGATGGAATTTAAAAACCTCTGGCTCATGTCTGCCTGTCTTCTGTCACAGTACCCACGGATGAAGAGGATGAAATGGAAGAGGCAGCCAACAGACCACGGAAGAAGCAGAAAACTGAACAGCTGGGACTAACAAGGGTAAGATGAGCTCCAGCTTTGCCCAGGATTTTTCCTTAGAAGTGGGGCCACACAAAATTTCTCATTGTTACAAGTGACTGTACAGAAATTTCTGCTGATATGTTTCAGGCTGGTCAGACACATGTTTATTTGTTGAACGAATAGATTTTTTTTTTTATGATACTTGATCCAATCTGTCACCATTGAATTGCAGACTCCCCTGGCAACCCTCTCTGGCCACACAGAAGCTGTCTCCTCTGTGCTCTGGTCAGATGCTGAAGAAATTTGCAGTGCATCGTGGGACCACACCATTAAAATCTGGGATGCTGAGACTGGAGATCTCAAATCTACTTTGGTAAGATCATTATCCTCTGCCTACAGGTTCAGCTGAAGTCCAGCTCAGAGAAAAAGAAGTTGTGCAAAACAGTAGCTCCTCTCTTAGAATTACTGTTTTCTTTTCTGACAGACAGGAAACAAAGTGTTCAATTCTGTCTCCTTCTCACCGCTGTGTCGACGTCTGGCATCAGGGAGCACTGACAGACATATTAGACTATGGGATCCTCGCAGCAAGGGTGAGCTAAAAACATGCATGGCCTCAAAGCTGTTGTTCAAAATCACCACTTTTCAGTTGGGAGACATCTCACAAAGTGTTTTCTGAGGGTCCCTCTGCTTGAAACCAGTCTTTAGGGCTTTTATTAAATACAAAGATTTGTTTTCTGTAATCTGATGCAAAACTTCTTTTGATTTCTTATATAGTAATTTAGAAACCCAACTAAGCTTAGGATTTCCATTTTTTCCTTTAAACTTAGTAATGTTCAACTGTGCAGTCACAGGACTGAACCATCTCAGTTTTTTTGTAAGGTTCACACCTTGCTGGTTGGTTGCTGTTGGGGTTTTGTTTCTTCCCCAGAACTTGACTTATATTTTTGTTTGCTTTCTTTAAAGTTCACTTAGATTTTGTAAGCTAGAATTACTGGGGGGACAAACACTTAACTTGAACACAAATATGTTGCTGACTGCTTTTCTCACTGTTTCCAGTTGGCATCTGCTGATGTCTGGGGTTTTTTCCTCTTTTTCTGTCCAGATGGCTCCTTGGTTCTCCTGTCTCTGACTTCCCACACAGGCTGGGTGACCTGTGTGAAGTGGTCACCTACCCATGAGCATCAGCTGATCTCAGGTTCTCTGGACAACATTGTGAAACTTTGGGACACAAGGAGGTAAAAGAAACCTGCATTTTGTTGCTGTTCAAAGGCATGTAAAGTTGCAGAGTGAGTTACCCTCATGAAGTAGCACAAAAGCAGTCAGAGACATTCATGAGAAACTCCTGTGGCGTCTGTGAAAATCCTCTAGGCTTTGGGAGTCAAGGGAGAAAAATACCTGTAGTATTTTGGGAGAAAGGGAGAAAAATACTCTGTGTATTGGGAGTTTGTGGCTTAACATCTGAGAGGCTGCCTGGTGTTCCAGCATGGGACTTACCTGGCAGTAACAGCAGCATTTGGTAACATGGAAAGGGCAGCAACCGTAACATTGCTATTGAGATGAGGAACAGCAGGTGGGCTGCTCACCACTATTCTGTTTTAAGGATCAAAATACATTCTCTTTCTAAGGGAAGAGCATTAACAGTGTGAAGTTTCACTTGACGTGCTTTTCAGACCTTTGGTTCCAAATTTCCAAGCAGTGAAATGGTTTGCATTCAGAAGACAAATGGCTTTTGTGGAAAACACACACAGTTGAGCAGCATCCACACATGGAAGAAAGAAACTATGTAATAAACTGTTCCTAAAAACTGATTAAATACCAGAATCAAGATAGTTTGCAAGCAGATGAAAAATGTTGCTGCTTTGCTCTTTGGGGATGTAGGAGAGGATAATACTAATGTGATCAGCTCTGGAGAAAGCAGAGGGAACATCACAGATGGCAGATATCTGTACTCTCCCAAAGTATTTATAACTGCTTGATCACATCTGTTTAATAGCTTTGTGATAGTATTCTTCTATGATTGCACACGTAACTTCAAACATGTGACTGTAAATACCTGGTTTTTACTAGTTGCAAAGCTCCTCTGTATGACTTGGCTGCTCATGAAGACAAGGTTTTCTGTGTGGACTGGACAGAAGCAGGGGTAAGAATCTGCACAGCAATTTTCTCAATTTTATATGCATGGGGGTTAGGAAGAGGGCCAAAAGCAGTCATGGACTGTTTTTTCCTTTATGCTTAAATATAGAAGAGAACAGGAAGTGTGAGTTGTGCTGTGGTTGTAACTGGGTGTTACTGTCACAAGCACTGCAGCGTGTCCCTCCCTCCTGTGCCAAGGAGCAGGGTGGGAGCTGAAGCTCCAAGGCATTAACTGAGTGTTGTTATCCTGATACTCCAAACAAGGAGAGACATGAGAACTGCACTGCACCTCACTGAGAAAATACATGTTCCAGGGTACCATTTTCTGCCATTGAGACTAAAGTGGCAGCTGGGGCATGGCAGTACATGCAGAAGGGGGAAACTATATAATTTTCTATAGCAAACTTTTCTGCTGCTGTATTGGACACACACATGGTTAAAATTAGCAAAAAACCCCACTTTGCTCATGTTCCAAGATTCTCAGTGTGGCTCCTGTTGTCAGTAAAAGCCAGGAAAAACTTTAGCAACTTTCCTACAAAAACTTTGCTTCGAATTTTAAAGAGGAGGGCAAGAGAAAAAGTTGCTTCTGCACTTTCATTCTGGGTTTCAGTCATGCATTAGCAGTTAATTATTCATTACTTTTTATGTCTTCAAAGAAAAGAAAAATTGAGTCCTCAACTTTGTACTTATTTGTTTAGTTCTGATATTAATCACAGTTTTCTTCTCTCATCAGTTGTTACTGAGTGGAGGTGCAGACAACAAACTGTATTGCTACAGATACCCAGCTACAACCTCTGATGTTGGGGCATGAAGATCAACAGACACAAGACTTTTTTTTAAAAAAGGAGTTTTGCAGCAGTTGCTCTCTATTAACATCCCTACACAATCAACATCTGAAGAAAGGAGGAGTTTGTTGCTCAGAGAGCTGTTCCTGTTTTGTATTGGTAACCCATATCCATATTTGTCACAGAAAAATAGCAAAAACCAAATAGGACTTGTGAAACAAAGCAAGGGGCATCTCCTCCCTTTTCAATGGCTTTGAATTAACATCTTTTAAATTACTATTTGTAAGAGGAAGTAAACTGTTGCTGGTACAGAAAAACTACTCACTGACTAAATTATTTTTTGATTTACCTGTTTTCCCTTGGAAAAAAAATAAAGCTTTTATCAATAGTTCATTGGTTTAGTGCATCATTTCAGGTAAAAATCAGATTTCAGCCCAACTGCCAACACCCATGTTGAGAGAATTTATGATCAAATCCTTAATTGATAAATCCAGGCTTTTTTCTAGGATGAAGATTTGCTACGTTTGCAGTGCAAGTGGCTTGATATAAAGGAACCTGAGAGATGTACTGGCAGATGAAATATTCCAATTTTTTGTAGCTCATAAATCAGGGCTGTAGATGATAAGAATGTGCCTGCCTTGTGCCACAGTACATGTTGTGTTGCACTACAACTAATGTGGCAGCTAAAAAGCAACAGGTGGATAGAAACAAGTGGAAGATCACATAGAAGGCAGAAGAATAAGTAATTTGATTGTAGAAAGAAGGGATACAAGAAGTTGCAATAGCTTTTAGGTTGAAACATGCTCAATTTCTCTGCAGGTTGTTTTGTTTCAGCATTAAAGTGGAAAAGCTATTGCTGCAGCTTGTTGGATGCCATGTATGTGATGTTAAACCAGCACAGAGTTTAACAATGTGGAAACCAAACTTGAAAATCCTTACTAATGTCTTGGCTTTCAGGAAATATAAGACCTGTACAGAACAACCAAGTCAAACACAGAAGTTGTAAGGGTAATTTTCTTAAGGAGTGAGAGCTGTGTCCATCAGTTATACAATGCAGACAAGTAAGGAGTTTTAAGAAATACCAGAATAGTAAAACTGTGGTGAAATGGCAAGGGTGAAATACTGCAAACAAAGTATTAGCAAATGCTGCTTACAAGGAATTAGGGCCTTGTCCTCATCTTATTATCCATGTGCATGTTCTTAGTATGTGTTTGTTCTTTCTAAAGCAATATATGCTATTCATACATTAATATAGCAGCTAATTATATTTTTAATTCTTTAAACTCTATTAAAATATTGCCTTTATTTACCCCACAAACTGGAACTTGGAAATAAGTGCTGAATAGCTATTTTGGTTTGTGACCTTAGCAAGAATTCAAAGCATCTTTTGAGCAGGAACAGGCAGCACTCTCTCATCCTCACTGTTAGAGATTTGTATGATTTCACATGCACACTTGTGGATATGCCAGTCCATTCTGGTATTCAGCCTACTGTTCATAAAAGTTTAAAAAATCTCTAATAATGTTTTAGTACTAAACCAGAAAAGAGTAATATCCCCCCTAGGTAATCCTTAATCCAGTACACCTCACTTTTGGAGGTCTTAACTAAGTAAAGTTTGGAGATGTTTTCAGTGGAAAGCAAGAAAGTGAGGGAAGTTTGGAAACTAGTTAGTTTCATTTCTCATCAAGATTCCCAGTGACAATTTCATTGAAAGTCTTGAGCTATTTTGTGTATTATGTTTATTATACTCCTTCAAGTTTTCCTTTCAGATAAATTATACCCAGCATGGCTTCTGGAATTACTGTGGCATTTCACACAGAGCTGGGGAACACCTCCAGCCAGTTAAGCAGTTGATACAAATAAATGGGTTCCTCTTACATGCATATGTCTAAAGACTCATAAATGCAAGGTAGGTGACCTTAATATGCTTTTCTTGCCTTCTCAGAAAGATTTTACAAAATATCAGCTTAGCTTAGAAAGATTAATATTAATTTAGACCTCAGAAAGCCCAGCTGGCATTAGCTGTTCAAACATTAAATCTATTAGATCTACTACAGTTGCCACCTGTATTAAATACACAGAATGTACCTAGAAAGATGGTTTTGATGGACCACTGTTAGAAACAGGAGATTTTTACACCCTCCTCCTGTTTGGAAAAGTACTATGGCAGACAAAGAAGCAACTAAATTAACCATATCAGCATGAAGTGATACCAGCATAAGCAGGATGTATTTTTTGAATGCATCTGTATTACCACTGTCCATAAATTATCCTAAAACCTACTAAAATACTTTTTAGATTTAGCTCACTGGAAGTTCCAAGGATAATCTGTAATCTTAATTAAACTGTTTTAATAAGACATTTCTCTTCCATGTGCTTCTTTCATTTAAAATAATGATGTGAAATTACAATGTCCAGCATGAGGTGATTTTAAAGCTGCAAAAGAACTGTGTTAAAAAAAAACAACTTTAGTAATCCAGAATCAATGTGCTGATCATGATTCTACCCACAAAAATAGCTTTTTCCTCCCCTAAAAGCCATTTCTGCCTATTCTTAGTGCCCTGCTAGCGTAATATGGAACAGGAGTTTTATGTATAACTCCTAGTTTTCCTTAAACATAGAAGTGATACCAAAAATGAGGGGAATAAAGGCAATGGCCAATTACTTCAACTTGACCTATTTTTTTAATTGATGGGAGGTAGGGGGTAGGTTTGTTTATGAGAGGCTGTGCAATGCACACATTTTCATTCTACCCTGAGCCCTGGCACGAACTGTTCACTTTACTAGCACGTGTGAGCTGCCTCTAAATACAGTTTGCAAACCCCACCGTGGCTTAAGGCAGCCATTAAAAGCATTACCTGCTTGGTCCTTGGTTTAATGTCACACTTGCATTTCTGTTCATGTGTTTGGTTTTTTCCCAGCTGGTTCTTTTAACTTTCTTCTTGATCTGAGACTTCCATCTCTGCTTCTGGACAGTTGCCAGCCCTTCCCCACAGCCAGCCCTGGCAGGGCACTGCTTCCTCTCTCTTGTTGGCATTTGGTTTACTTTTTAATCTTAGTCTTTTCTCAAGTAGGAGACTGAATTAAAAACAAGGGGAGGGGGAAGGAAACTGCACATGTTCCAGGTGTGTGGATAATGCCCTGCACTGTGGAACCACCCACAAGATCAGCACCTTCTCCATGACATGGGAATCCCCACCAGGGAAGGGATATCAGCTCACCCACAGTGAGATCTCCAGCCAGCACTGCTCTGCCTGCTCCTCTCAACACACAGCCCATAACCTGGGGGTGAGGATTTTCCTCAATGAAAATAAACTTAGTGGGGTTCAATTAGCTTTGTATAGGCTGATAGATTTCCAGTATAAACTCAACATACTCCTCTAGCTTTTAGCACACATGCCTCAGGAAAGAAATCTAACCACATAAGCTTGAAGTGACTTCTACAATTTAAACTAAAATATTTCACAGAGATTGGAAGGAAAAACTTACGTTTTAATGAGAACTCCTGAGAGATGAGGTTTTCTCCTGCATTTTCTGGTATTTCTGCAACAGAAAGCACTAAATGGGCACATGCACAGGTTCCCCAAAGGAATAATACATACATTTGTTACTCTCAAGTGGATTTAAACCTTGTTAATTATCAACTTGTTACTTAAATGTGGATATAACTTGAAGAATTCCAGAATTTTTACAGTATTTCTCATGAGTGAATTAATGGAGGGTTATTTCTAAGATTATGTGATTCTAAACATGTTTCTTTAAAACAAACCAACCAACTCTCCCCCAAACAACAACAAACAAACAAAAACCCCAAAGGGGTAGAAGAGATTTAAGCAAATCTGTTCCACGATCTCACTGAAATTTCAGCATGTGCTCTTTTCTCCTGCTGTGGGAAAGGCAAAAGGTTTTATCAGATTAAAACTTCATGTGAACTGGGTCAACACACTTGATTTCAGATTTCTGCTCTCTCAGAATGGGGCTAGCCCTCACATCGCCTGGTCCAGGGGTAAATGCAGTTTATGGATTACCACCCTGTTTCCTTAAATGCTGTTATTTGTTTTATTGTATCTATCTTTTTGTTTCCTGTTGGGAAGAAAAAAAAAAGAGGTAGTCCCCTGTGGTAGGATTAGCTGTTGTCTGAGTTTTCCTGAATGTGCTTTAAGAGCGTGTGATGGTCGCAGGTTGTCCCCAGTGCACCCCTGTGTGACAGCTCCGTGGCTGGGGGAACACGAGCACTGAAATCCTGCTCTGACAGAACTACAGCCTGCCCTTGATCCACACACAGAGCGGCTGTTCCGCTGGTTTAGCCCAACACCAGCCCCAGCTTCAACTGCCCTGCAGTTGCATCCTGCTCATCCAGCTCAGTGAGGGAAGCAGGAGCCCACTGTGAGCTACACACACTGTTATTGGCTAACAACAAATTGTAGTACCTCAGGTTGTGGGTTTATACACCAAAAAAAGCCCAGTCAAGTTTGAATCACCAATTTTGTTTGATGTAAGCACATTGGCAGAGGTCTGAAATTACAGGCAAAACTTGGGTTGTAATTAATTGTCCTGGAAAACCATTTAAATTGTGCTGTAAATTGCATGAGGTGAGTGGCTTTTCAGCTGCCAGTGAGAAGCTGGCTGGGTCTGGGCTAGCAAAGACAGCTGCTCAGTCTGCATGAGTCTGTCAAGCCATCCAAATCAAGACATGAGCTGTATGGAATGCTGAAAATGTAACTCAAACCACAAAAATGTAAATTTATGTATCAATTACAATATTCAAAACTTCAAAATGTCAATTTGCATGCATTTGCAATTTATTCCATTGGAAAACTAGTAGCCTGTGACCAACAGGGGATCTCAAGATGAGTTCAGAATACCATAAAACTAAATAAACACTGCAACTCTGTGATTGCTACTGAGACTTTCAGCCTATAATGTGTAATTTAAGCAAAGAAATTTCTTTAAATGTTTGAAACCATCTGAAGCCAAATCAGAAGTCATAAAAAAAACTGTATGAAGAAACATGATATGCCAATTATAGCAAAACATCCCAATAATCTAGATTGTTTATCCAAAAGATACAGTTCTCATTGAATATAGGCTATAAATTTAGAAGAGGGAAGTTCTGATCCTCAGTGAGACCACAGCTGCTCTACACTGCTTGTGAAAGAGCTGAAATCACTTGGAGGCACCTTCAGGAAATGCTCACTGGATTCATTCCTCTCCTTTAACTCTCCCTCTATCCCAGTTCTTGAAAAGCATCCAGGTTTGTTGCACACACAGAGCTGTCTCCTGGACTTCTGCACACAAGGCTGGTCAAAAGACAAGCAAAGGCAAAACAGAGAATGACTTTCTGACAAAATACAGAATAAATATTGGAAATTGAAACAAATCCACCAAAGAATGATGATGCATATGCAGCAACATCTGAGGCAGAGCTCAGTGCCAAGTTTTAAACCTAAGCAGAGTCAATATGAACTGAAATGTAGAATATGAATATATGGAAGCAGCATGATTTTCCCTGCCACTGACAAGCACTAGTTACTTTCAACAGAGCAGTCTCAGTGACTTGCATCATTTGAGAAGCCCAAAATCTAGTGTTAGAATTACATTATTGTTTTCTGAAGCTGTTCAGCACCTGAGGTGAGGACTTCCTCAAATTATTCTCCACTTTGAGTGGTGTCACCACATCTGTCACACACTCCTGCCCAAACTCACCATTTGGTGGAATAACTCAGCAGGTTGGAGTTTACTGCAGTAACCCAAGTGTTGCCCAGCCTCTGCCAGCCAGGATTCTTTGAGGATTCTTTGTTATGTGGCACTTGTTTGGGGATCAGGAGGATGACAACACCACCCTCTCATTTTTTGAAGTACTTGCAGCATTGAAGGCTACTGGGTGACAAATTCCTCTGTGTGTGGTTCCAAGCCTGAAGGCACAGTGCTCATCACACAGTGGATGTGGACACACAGAGCCATCTGCTCAAAACAGGGACTTTGATCCAACGTCTGAAAGGTGTGGAGTGGGTGTGTATCAGAGGGAAGTGTTGTGCAGACTATAATGGTTGGTGTTCACAACAAATATCTGTTTGCTAATATCCCCCGTTAAAGACAGTGATTTGTTTTCTAATCTAAAGAGCACAAACTTCCATTTCTCTCCCATTCGTTCCCTCTCAGGTTTTGCATCAGCTTTAGTCTGAATCTGGGAAGAGTCATGCAAATTTGAAAGGATTTTTTCATCTTAAAAACCAAACCAAACCAAAAACCCCCACAAACAAAAAACTGTCACAATTTGACAGCATTTCCCGCAGTTCCATCAGGACCTAAATTTGTGTGTTTTTAAGATCACAATGATCTTTGACTCTTGCATTCTTAATTTCAGATGACAGATCTTATCTTTCATCAGATCTTGGATTGGTAGTCTGTTATTCTGATGGACTCTGAGCACAGGATGAGGTGTTGGGATTCGCTGGCAGTAGCTTTTTAATACTTGGAATAGGGATCAAGAACAATTCTCAGTGTTACACAAAAGATGGTTTCCATCTTCCACCAACATGCAAATGGTCCTTTTGATACAGCCATTGCATTTCAAAGAATCACAGACTTAATTATAATGTTTTGCCTTGAGGTTTAAGAGTTTACAGGAGCATACAGAGACCCTCGATGGATAACCTCTGTTGCTTCTCAGAAAACAGTATTTATTTCCTGAAGTTACACTACTAAACAAAATGTTTTCTAGATCTAAACAACCCAAATTCAAACAGGTCCTGGTTTCAGTTGCACTGCTGTAATTCTAGAGCCCATCAATTAAGACAGTGAAGCCCATCAGAATCAATGGATTTAACACAGATATACAGAGGGACTCACATGCAGCCTCTCTGCACATAATTCACAAAAATTAGACCTTATATCTTGATGTAGCTGAAAATTGAGTCAGAACCAGCTTCCAAAAAATCAAATAGTCCATATCAGCAAAGTCTTTTCTAAAAGGAAATAAATAAGATTTGTCTTCATAGTAACTAAGCTTTGGACAGAACGGTGAGGGGGAGGAGATGATGGTTTTTCTCCCCTTCTAATCCAATCTATTTAAACAGAGGAATCAAAACAACAGATGTTTAACATGATACTGGTGCCACAGAATCCAGCATGAACTCATCAGGGATGAGCAGATGAAGGGACTGCAGTTTCCCTGTTTCAGTTTTACCAGTCTCTAGTCTTCTGCAATTTAAATGTGCAAGTCCAGATTGTCAAGTTAAAAAGAAGACATCACTTTTGCAAGGAGAGCAGTTCCCAATCTATGCATCATCCCACCTTGCACCGTTCTGGATCTCTGCAACATCTATAGTATTGCTTGCTGGATGTAAACAGAGCATTGTGAGGTGGAAAATTTTATCTGAACAGATCAGTCTTGAGAATAATAATATTAGACTAAATGTCAGAGAATTCTGTTTTAATGAAAATCTCTCCTTTTAAGATTTTCTCAGCCTGCTGCGGAATAGTCCAACAACAGAAAAATATTTTCACTTGGGCTGTCCGAGTTATATCTTTCATATCTTATCAGACACATTTGAAGGCAATAATTTTGTTTAGTGGGCTCAAGTACTGCTTTTGCCTTTTTCTACCACTCTTCATTTTTTAGTTTATGATACAAGAGTTTGTAGGGCTGTGACTGCAAAATGTTACAGAGAAACATGAGCTCTCTTCATTTCCCTCTGCAGCAGAATCTTCTTGCCATTTACTCTCATTTTGCCACCCACTCCTTGTTTTATAAGGAAAGCATCTAGTTTCTCACTCCTCACAGGAGTATCAACTACCAACATTCTGCCACAAAACTACAGTATTTGATGCCCTCTGGAGCAAGTCTGCACAAAATAGAGAGAAGCAACGCTGTGGATGAAAGATGAATCCCACAAGATGTTTCCTGACAACTGCAAACAAAGTGGGGAATTCCAAAAAGTGAACATTCACTCACCCATACAAGTGCTGTCTGCACTAGGGGATGTTCTGGCTGCCAACAAGTTCACCAGAATTCAAGTGGATGCAAAGACATGTAGTTAAAGAATGTACTAAGGTATCTATTGGAGGTCATGAGTGAGCTCAGAAAACAAAACAAAACCAAAGAATTCCCTCCACACCTGGAGAACAAACCCCTATTGTTCCCTGTATTTGTTATTAAATCAGAAGAATGTGCTCAGCACCATGCACATGCCACCATAAGAGGAACCTTGCAACAACTTTCCTACTCACTTGGAAGGCAAGTGTCTCTCCTCCATCTTCTGTCTCTGCAGCAGTTCCTTTTTTTAGTGCTTTCTCTGAGCAAAAAAAGGGTGAAGGAAAACTTAGCTCTGTTTTCTGCCTGGGACACTGTCCTCCAGGTGACAGTGCAAAGTGCACAGCTAAAATTCTGCAAAGTAAAATGAATCAAAGTCAAAATTGCACATCCTCTGCTAGGTTACTATACAAGATTACCTGCATTTCAGTTGGTTTCACTTTGAGGAAGTAAAGAGGTTATAATTACTATTCAATATTTCTACACTTTCCCCCAAGAGATGGACAGTTTCTCTGGAACAGACGTGATTGCCTTATTATATAAGCACAAAACCCCCTCAAAACAATGGAAATTTGTAGGACTGGGACAAATTCCAAGTTGTTTAAAATTCATAGACTCCCCAGTCAGAGACTGTTGCAGGTAGTGTATTGTACAGTAAGAGTCAAAGACTGATCCCCTTTACATCTCCCAACTTTCACAGGTTTAGGTACAGATGCAATAAGGGTGGCCAAGTCTGAGTTTGAGAAGCTGAAGAGACACCTGTCAGGAAGTGAACCTGCTTGAAGGCAGTCCCTGTCCCTACTGTCACCCTCCTTGTCCCTGCTGTCACCCTCCCTGCCCGTCTCTCAGGTATCTGCCGTGTCCAGCCCCCTCCTGCTCCCCTGCCTTCCCCAATCCCCCCAGCTGTGTGTGCAGCCTGCCATGACAGGGAAGCACCTGATGCCTCTGTCCGCCTGCTGGAATGAGCACTCCTGAATCTTGCACAGTTCACTCGCCTTTTTCAACGACAGAGAGCAAATGTAATTTAAGTTTTAAAAAATTTCTTTTCAACTTAAAAAATTAAGTCTGAAGAATTCTGCAGAGACTTCTGGGAAGCAACATAAAGAAAGGCTGAGCCCTAATTCCTTGTCTTCCTCCAAGCACATAAAACATTCTGTGCTCATTTGCCCTCAAATATTCCAATTATCCTTCTATCCAAAAATCACACGCCCAAGTATCTGGACATGAGAAGTGCATGCTCCATAGTGAATTTTCCAGGTTTAGAATATGTGAAGCTTTATGAAGAAATTACTTATGTTTTCCAAGATTGAGAAATCTCATATACCTTTTTTATTAAAGATAATTGAATAGGAAGCCAATTGTTTGAGATCCACATACTGTAGAACCAGACACTTAAACAACAATCAAATAGCAGCCAGACTTAAATTTGTTCCTGGAATTCTTTGCCTCCCTTAGTAACCTTTCTGTGATTCTACTCGTGTCCAAAGCCCTTGGATAGCCTGTGGACTTCCATCTGTGTCATTCTGTTGCAAGGAGGCAAATTTCTTTCATAGGAAGACAATTGCTTTGTTACAGATACAAAGTTTCAGGAATTTCTCTCATACTAGGATTATTGCTTTCTTACACAGTTTGAGGGAAGTCAAACAGCCATTTAAACTAAACAGCTGAAATGCATTCAGCACATTCAAGGCCATTCCCCGTGGTCATTTGCCAATCTATACTGAAGTGCAAAACATTTATTCTCCTTCTCCCTCATTTTTTCCTCTTTTAAAACTTTTTGGCCATATTGGATATTAAAATTCCATCTATAAAAGTATTTTTATAGAATTAAGAAAAGAAATCTGATGGAATTAGTACATGGCTGTAGAGCACTGGAACTTAGAAACGGAATCTTCTCGTTAAGTGTGACCAAAATTTTGGCATATCATCATCTTCCTGAGGAAATATAAACAGTCCCACTGTTACAAAGCATAACCAGAATTTCCATAACAGTTTCTAAACACACTATTGAAACTATTTTTACAAGCAGATACTTCAGAGAACATTATCATTACACATCTTGCACTGGAAGAATCAAATTGTAGAAATGGAACAACAGGTCAATGTGTTCTTTCTTGGGAAAGATTTTTTTCCCCGGACATTTCAGAAGTCTCCCTAAAACAACCCCACTGAAGAACGTGGAGAGAAGAAAGATGACATTTCCAGAAATACGAGTAAGCAACAAGCACAAAAAATAAACCGCAATCCAGAAGAATCATAAACACTCTGTATACATTCTATTGGAAAGGAAATAGCTGCTTCCCAGAACTTTGGGGGGAAAAAAACAAAACCAAAAAAATACTAATTTCTAATCTTTCAACTTGCAGGCTTTCATTTAATTTGTTGTTCACCTTAGTTATACTATCACAACATCTTATTTCACATTACAACAGCTTTAAATTTCAATGTTCCTGCTGGGATTATGTCACATTTGTAAATGATGACATGTTCATTACTTTTTATCTACTGAATTTAAAAAAAAATAAGTTACATTATGTTCCCAGTAGTTATCTTTCCTTGACATCAGCATCGAGTTATTTCCACTAAAGCAGGTGGGGTTGGCCAAACACACAACCCGCAGGAGGGAGATACAGGTTCTCCTTCGCTGTACAGGAGGCAGATCAAGAATTCAACATAACCTGCATCACAAGCACACTCCAGTGTGTGTTTGTTCTGACTCTGTTCAGATTAACCTCATCAAATAAAATCCTGTCACAACAGAAACTGGAGCAGGCAGGACACACAAATGCACAGCAGTTTTCTTTCAGGAAACTTGCAATAAAAGCTCAGCAATCAGCACACCCCCCTTAGCAGGCAAAGCCACACCAGGAGCACACTGAGCAGCGTCAGTTCATCCTCTCACACACATCACCAGCCACCTGAGCCTTCTCAGGTCCCCTGTGCCTGCACCCATCTCACCCACAGCAAGGGACTTGCTTTCAAGAGTGGATTTCATCCTCATAAAGAAACGTAACCATGTGTGATCGGATTGGTGTCCACACAGGTCAGCGTTACAATGTTTTGATGCGAAGAGTTCCCTCCTGGGAGTTCCCTCCTCACACCAAGGAGGCAGAGCAGGGACAGCAGCAGCATCAGGCTCTCTGGACTGCATAAATCTTCCAGGCCACAGCAGGCCCAGCTGAAGCAGGAGAGGACACAGAAGCTACAGCCAAGTGAGAATTTCGCAGAAGGTGTGCCAGACTGTTCTATTAAAATGGAGACCAAGCAGATGGAAATACCCACTCAGGGAAAGGAGAAGCAGCTTTATTCTCATGAACTTTCTTTAAATTTTTTTTAGAAAACATTTATTTTTACAAGGTACCTAACCTTTTACCTGGCTAACTGACCCACAAGGAACAGGAAAGTTAAAACCTAAGTTATTAAACAGTTGAAAGGCACCTAAGGTAGTTTGTCTACAGGTTTGGATGCTACAGTTTAAGGTCCAGGACCACAGTGATGTGTTAAAGAATGATTGCTGTGTACCTTGGGCCACCTCACCCGAAGTGCCAAGCAGGTCCTCCCACACAGATGTGCAGGCCTATGGCTGCCCATGTCCTCTCTCCAAGGGCAGCTCCAGCTCTGTCTTTGCCTTTCAAGGCACAGCTGCCTATCAGTGCCCCCACACCAGCAATGGGGCAGCGGGGCACAGTTGGCACACGAGAAATTGGTGCTGTTTTGGATCCCCATTTGGGAGGAAGGCAAAGAGAACAGTTTTGTTTTTATTTGGATTTCAATAGCAGCTGTCGGAAAGCTGCTCAGCAGTTTGGAATGTCAGCAGCAGTCCCTTTGGAGCTGGATTAGAGGGAGATGGAGGCAGCCAAGAGAACTGAGCAGATAGCTGTGGAACCATGGGGTAAAACTTACTGCATATTCACAAAGAACCACATTCTCTGTCACACACAGCTCACCCTCCAATCTTGCAAGCAAAGCGTACACTAAACCCTTCCTTTAGGCATGTCTAATCTGCTTTCACTAAATACCTGTATAAGATATGTTTTGGTACAACAACTCTAAAAATACATCTGCCAGTCTTACTGGAGGGGAAGCTACAATGTCTGCAAGCCAACAAAAATAACAATTTTTCATTCTACTCAAAGTTCAGGAAAATTATTCATGTTTGCCAAGTAAAAAAACCGACAAAACTGATGGGAACGGAAAATATTTTCATGCTGAAAGAGGATATTACAAACAATGGAGACTCAAAGTCAAATCTCTCATTATCCTTTTTAAAGGAACTTTCTGAAATACAACACCCAATTTTTGCAAGAATGATGTAAACCTTTAAACAATACTACTCCAAATACTTTGTCATCTAACTTTTATATCATTTTTTCTTTAGAAATAAAGATGGGGCTGACCCACCCCATGCATACACATTTGTTTGGGAATTTATTTTGGCCTCCTGGCTTTAATTTTCAGTTCTTCTGGTAGTACTGAAAAAAAATGAAAAAAAAAAAAAAGCTGCAAATTTCAGGCCTACTTTTATTTCAGGAGTTACTGCAGAAGTTCAGAAGACAGAAATTCAATGAAGAAATGACGTGTAGATAAGCAAGTCTGATGATTCTCAGATTAGGGCCCAGAAAATGAGTTAAGAAAAATAATCATGAGAAAAAAAAAAGAAAAATTGCCTGTAACACCTGTACTCAAATTACTTTTTGACATTTCCTTTATTCTTCAGAAGAGAGGGTAGGTAGAGCAGCTTTTCCATGAGAACAATCTAAGGAGATGACCTTAGTGTTAAGGCAAACAGCAAACAGAAGTACCTGCAGAAGGATTGTCATTTTGAGGCCATTTGGCTTGTTCAGGCTGGAGAAGAGGAGGCTGAGGGGAGACCTGATCATAGTCTGCAAATTCCTCATCAGTGGACAAGGAGCAGCAGGCACTGAACTCTTCTCTGTTGGGAGCAGTGACAGGACTCAAGGAAACAGCATGAAGTGAGTCAGGGAGGTTTAGGTTGGGTATCAGGAAAGGGTTTGTTGCCCAGAGGGTGGTTGGGCACTGAAAGAGGCTCCCCCAAGACTGATAGAGCTCACGGAGCACTTGGACAATGCTCTCAGGCACACGGTGCAACTCCTGGGGAGGGTCCTGTGCTGGGCCAGGAGCTGGACTTCCATGATCCTTGCGTGTCCCTTCCAACTCAGGACATTCTGTGATTCTGTATAAACCATCACCCCTCTTCTCTAGTTGAGACAGTTTGAAAAACCCAACAGTTCTGTACTGAAACATGGTAACATCATTAACATTTTCCATCAAAAGTTCTGCAAGAGGAGAGAAGGAGGGGTGTTCAACCTGCAAGACCAAGTGGCCCCACCTAAGATGCTACAAACATTTCCAAATGCTTCCCAGGCACAGGAATAACCTCCTGCAGAAGAGAGGGAAAGCCAGCTAATGAAGGCATCAGCCACACCCAATGGCGGGATGACTCAAACCAACCATGGCTTCAAAAGTTTCAACACAGCTACAGAGAGGAAACACTTCACTCTGCCCTTGGTCCAGCGGCCAACAGGCTTACTCTGCACCACCTGCAGAATCTGTTACTCCAAAGCAAGAAAAGATTTCTGAAGTCTCTGGACGTTCAAATGAGAACATGCACTCATTTAAGAAATGCCAATTGAAATCTAGCAGCAACCAAACGAAAACTTCATTACTTATAGAAATTAATTTTTCTTCTTGAAAGTAGGTTATGAAACAGTTATCTGAATAAGTTTACACATAAAGACATTGCATCCCACTGTCCTACTTTACACATTGCTAAGTTTGGCAGGAGAACAGGCAACCGGAAAACTGAAGGAACAGAAATAAAATCCTGTTAGATTTTCATGACTAGAAAATTGAAAGAAAACAAATAGTCAATTCTCAACACATCCTAATAAAATCTGGATCCCTCATGGAGTCCTGATTGTTTCAGCATTGAAGAGACCAGTCAGCAAAGTGAAAATACTTTTTAAGTGTTGGGTTAAGAATGTTATAATCTGAAGCCACACTCTTCAAACACGTATTTTAAAATACTCATTTGAGTTGCTTTTTCTAGACTGAAAGAAAATGAGAGTCAGAAATAGGCTTGGATTGAGTAAATTAAACTGAATTTTCTTGTAGAATTTCCAGTAAATATACTAAAAAAAATTCATTGTAAAATTTAGGTGTGATTGTCTTGCATGCAACAAATACAGAACTAGTGCTCCTTAAATCTGTATCACTGCTTCAGCCAAAAGCACAAATAGAAACACCATCCCTGAGTCTCACAATAACAGAAGATCTTGTAGAGCATGTTTTAAAAAGTGAAAATGTGTAGCGTTCAGCACTGCACTAAAATCAGAAAAGGATAATAGCTGATGCAGTTAATAATATCTACTGGGGCATTATTTCCTTAAGCTGCTCAGGGGAAAGACAAAATCCAAACAACTGGAAAAGTGCTAATTTATAATAACTGAGTCACCACACTGTAGTCTGTGTCTTGTACTGAATCTAATAGCTCAGAGTTTACAGCATCTTAAGTTTGTAATTGACTTCCAATTCATTACTTCCCAAAGTCACCAGCAAAAGTGATAACATCTGAGTTCCCAATGGAAAAATAAACCAACATGTGACCTCCAGCCCGACTGTCCTTTAAGGCTCCCACAAATTCACTTTTCTCTCTTCCAGAGGTCAACCACATTCTGCATTTGCAAGTGAATGCACTGCACTACAGCCTCAGACAGCAGCACTAGGCTCTTGGCACAGGGAGAGAATTTGTTCTGTACTTTGCATACTCTTAAGCCCCACTAGCGCCAGAAAACCTGCCAGGAAGAGAAGGGAAAAAAGTAACATAAACACTCTTATCACACGGTGTTTGACACTGGCTGTACTTGGTCTCACGTAAGGGAACTTATGCTGAGGGATGGAGAAGAGGTTTAAATAGAATGTGTTCTATACTGGATTATGAAATATTTTTTGTGAGAAACATCAACAGTTTCTACTTCATTAAGTCCCTAATTCTAACTTATCTGTAACACACTTTAAGTTGCATTCAACTTGTGAAGCAACTCAATCTCCCACTTCACTGCATGTCCCAGTCAACTCAAGTTAGGTCAGCACTTCTAGTTTTTTGAGACAAGAAAGCACAGTTACTGTTTGTTTGCCTACAGAAATACCCTGAGGTCAATTTAAATATTTCATTCTCTTAAAACATCTTACTGGACTTAACAAAAACATGATCTTTCTTCCTAGCTGTTTAGAATGTGATCGAAACTTTATCAACGTGGTTCAGTCTTTTTGCAGATCCGCATCTCCTTTCAAATCCAGATGCCACAGGACATTCAGCAGATGAACTGTTTGATGTTTATCTAGCTCTCCTATGGGCAAATATTTACCATATTTTATTGCAGTGGTCTTCAAAACAGATTAATTTCACTTTACTATGATAAAGAGTGTTTAACATCCTGCTAAAACATACACCATCATCTGGCATGACAATGGACATTTAAGTTCCAAGGAGAACAGCATTAAAGGATCCTACTAAGAGTTTTAAGAGAAAATCCATCTCTAACACCTTGGGCTTGGGACATTTTGGAGCTGTTTGAAAGCCTATCAAGCTGGTATGGTCCAGTGCAGATAAGATTTGATTTCTGATGCATCACAGAGGGAAAAAAAGGGGTGGGAAACTAGATCTAGCTAATTATTTTTCATCCCGTGATCTTCTAAAAATAAAATCCCTGGGGTTATCAAGCAAATACTAGTTCCAGGAAAATACTCCAGGGCATACAAAGGATTCTTTTAATTGTTTCATCTTCAAGGAAATCACATGCTTACGACTCACACCTCTGAGACAGCAAAACTGTATTTGGGACATAAAAGTGGATATGAGGATGGGATCATTTCCCAACCCTGAGGAAGCCATGACTTCATTTTTCATATAGTCATGCAATGGCTTGAGCTGGAAGGCCCTTAAAGATCATCTGGTTCCAACCCCCTGACACCTTTCACTAGACCAGGTTGTGCAGAGCCACATCCAGCCTGGCCTTGAACACCTCCTGGGATGGGACATCAACAACTTCTCTGGGTGCTCTGAAAGCTTTGGAATTGCTCTGCTGGCTGTCTGCAATTTCACAGGACATTTTCTGGCAACAAAGGTGAGACTGAGCACAGGTTCTGTGCCTTTTCTACTGCAGTTAGAAACACAGATCCAGTGCACCAAAAATGAGGGCACTTGGGAATCTCATGGTTGGAATCTTGATATTGCCAAAGGAACACACACAACACCCACCCAGGTTAGGCCAGACTGCAGCCCTCTCATGCATTTGCCTATGAGATGAGATTGGTCAATCTCTGCCTCAACTTGCAATTAACTTCTTGCAGCAAAACCAACACAAACCCTCTGTGGGTTCCAATGAGCCCCAGGCCATGGAGAACTACACTGCAGGACACAGTTCAAACATTTATTTAATTTGTGCAGACTTAAGCTGGTTTTGCATTGCTGATCCTGCCATTTCTGACAGCACAGCAGTGGGGTTTGGAAGTTTTCACTGGGGTCATGGCTCTAAAGACAGATCCATGGAACCACAGAAGGTGCTATGAAAGGAAAGGACAGACAGCAATGCAAATGAAGACACATCTGTGAAACTGTGGGGTTTGAATAGCAGCATTTGATGCTGTCCACAGATTGCAGCTTAAGACCAAAATCAACATGTACAGTGAGTCCTGAACTAAGTGGCCTGCCACTTTCTACTGTGTGGATGGATACTGGTGACTTGGGATGGCAGCTGCCACACAGCCCAGGAGAACACAGCCACTCATCCCACTCGTACAGCAGGGACAGCCCCTGGCAGTTTGATTTTAAGAAATTTGTTGGAGCTTAGCAAAGAGATCCCACAAACCTGAAGGTCAACTTTATGGGCTGAAGACATGGGTTACAACTTGAACCAAGTGTCATTACAAAAAGATAATTTTCTGTGTGAGGAAAAGGAATTGTTCCATAGAAACTGCAGGGAATGCTGCTAAATAACCACTTAATGGGGATTGAGTATCTCCAATTCACAAAAGAGTGAGAATGTTTAAAAAAACCCAACCCCCCCAAAACCAACCCTAGACTGAACTGCTCTATTTAAACAGAAAATGGAAACAAAAACTTCATCTCAAGAGAGAAGTAAGTCAATTATCTGACTGCTCAGCTTAGTCTGTGGTTTCCCAGCTAACATTAACTATTTCCATTGCAGCAAATACAGGTAATTTTGCAAAACTGCAAATGTAAACCTAATTCTACTGTAGCCCTTCCTCTACTCTACACAGCACCTGAATACCTCTTGCAGCTGAGCAGTGCTTCTATAAATTCTGTATGCAGATGAATATTTTTAAGACATGATTTAAATCTTTCAAAAGCCACACAAAACGTTTGAGCCACACCAAAGGATGTCACCTTTTTGTTAATTCGGCCACTACAAGATGCTGTAGGTCCAGTTCTGCCCTAACTTGTAATTAACTTCAGAGATTTGGAAAGATGGAGTGCCAAGAGAACAGATTCTCATCCCCTGCCTGCCTGACACACACAGCCAGAGGAATTCTGCTCACAAACATGCAGTGGACACCTGTTGTCAGCAAACACAGAAACCTCCCTCAGAGCCACTTCCACCAACGCTGAAATCAGTGTTTGCAGTGGGCAGCTACACATCTGTAGTTGGAAAAGGCATCCACAACAAACTGTGCAGTTCCTTAATCAACAGCTTAATCACAGCAGTTACACACCCATGCTCGTAAGTGTAGGAATTAATGAACAGTGTTCTACTTTGCTTGCAGTAATTAGGTTTTAATCTACTACTGAATTTTTCCTTTACTACAAGCAATGTCACCACAATGTGAAATTGCTGTTCATCACAGACAAGTTCCTACATGAGTACAGGCATCAGTTACAGGGCCATGGCCTGGGTTATGCAAAATGGCTCTGCAAACAGACAATGCAGGAGGAGGCAAATGAGGCTTGTTTGGCAGGAGTAAGGCTTGAAAAAAAGGGTGCATATAGTGGTGATGAATTCAGCCTTTTCAAGTGTGGGAGAACATCACCTGAATTTCCTCCTCTATCATAATTCTAAGTCTGCACTACACAGCACTTAATCAATACATGTCTGGCAGCTGGAAAGTGCTTCTGTTAGTGCCTTATACAGAAGACATAGCATAAGACAGTAGCATTTGAAAAGTTTCAAAGTGTGGGTGGGACAAGCATCTTACACAATTTCCAAACCCTGAGTTGAGAGCCAAGAGAAGGCAAGAAGACAACAAGAGAATATGGCAAGAAGACAACAAGAGAATATGACAAGAAGCCTTGGCTCACAACTTCTGCACTAATTTGCTATGCAGTCAGACCTAACTATAAGAAAACACTGAGACAGCTGAAAAATCCTCCTAGCCAGTCTCCTGCCTGGTTATCTCTCACAATTTGAAGAAACAAAACAAGCAGTTATCTAAGAGCATTTATGTTCCTCAGTTAATGAAAACAGTGAATTAAGAATCAGAAGACTGTCTTAGCTTACCCCAGTTACTCTTTCAGTTCTCTTTGCCTTCATAGATTATCTTCATCAGCTTCTTGCTGTGTCTGGCAGTTTACCTGTATGTAATATAAAGTGTGAAGACATTTTAAACACCAGATATACTTACAGTAAAACCATCCTTACATGCACAAACCCATGAAAACTAGATTTGTATTCGGTGGTGAAGAAACAGTTTAATGGAGAATGTGGTCACAGCCTATTTCATAAAGAGTCAGGTCCTGTTCACCTGGAGGGAGACAGGCAAACACCCACAAACAACTGAACAGGTGAAAAGGAGGAAACTGTGAGAAAGCATCAAATACAGGGAAGCTCCAGACTCCAACAGCTGCAGAGTCTGCTTTTACATTTCAGCCAAGCAGTTTCCCAGTGGGGCACACATTGCCCCATGGACTCTGGTTGGAAGCGACACTGCTGGGAACTCAACACTCCCGTCACATTTATCAGCTCAGGCTTTCCCCCAATGGAAAAGCACAGGACAGCTCTGCTTTGAGGGGTACACACTAGTAATCCATCAACTCTTCAAGATTCCTCTTGAGGAATATCATTTCCAAGGGAAATCTGTGCTCCATCCTAGAATAAAATATAGCTGACAGTGATTTTCCAGAAGGGGCATTGCTACAAGCCTTTTAGACAAATTAGATTTAAATTTAATATAAGGGCTAGCAAGAAACCCCAAGAAACTGTAATTTATCCAACTCACCACTTCTGGTTTAAGGGAGTTGTGGCCTCAAATTCTGAGTGAAGAGAAACATGTAGAACTTGAGACTACTGCAACAATCTAAGCCCAAGTGCCTTCCCAGGTAGGCTCCAGCAACTGCATTCCACTGAAAGCAGGATGAACCCACCAGCAAGAATCCAGGGCTTGTTCCTCAGTCCTGTTCTCATACCTTCACTCCCAGGAGAACACTTGCTGAATCCTGCTGTTCACAAAACTCAGGACTTGGGGCATCTTCCCCCATTAGTGGAATTGTGGAGTGCCCAGAAACCAACCAAACCTACTGCAGATGAAGACAGGAAAAGGAGTTTTCAGGACTGTTCTGAGGATGCACCAGAGGAATAAGGGTATGGATTAAACAAAGATTTCCACCCTGAGGAATTTCCTCCAAAAAGGTTAAAAGTGCTTATTTTATTTGAAATAAATGCCTACTACCCTCAGGGTAAATGCTGCCAGAACACAAAAACCCCTCAGTACTAAGAATAAATCCAAGATTAGCCCATAGCTCAAAGTGACAACTTTTTATTTTAGGCAAAAAAACAAAAAACAAACAAACAAAAAAAGGCCAAAAACATTCCTCTATTGCAGTTTGTAAAATTTTCACTGTTTTCAGTAGAAACAGTTCACAAGTCAGAACGCAATATCAAATAACATTGTGCAAAATTGTACTGGCATAACTACACATAGCAAAAAGACTAGTGTAAATCAAGAATTCCATTGAAATTAGTTGAGCTGCTCCAGTTTTACAACAGTGTATATCACCTTGGAATAGGCCCTTTTTTGCAGAATATCCCTGGAATTCCTCTTGCTTAAAAAAATCGCTTTACATGCAACAGGTAACCCATCAGTACAACATATGCAAGAACACCCCCACAAGTCATCACAGTGTAACAAAGGAAAACATATCAGCCAATTTCATACAAAGGCAAATCTAATGGCAGTTTTAGTCATCCCTTGACTGCTACCCTCAAAAATTTCAATAAATGAAATAATTTAGAATGAAGCCAAGCTATATTCTTAACTATCAGTACACTGACAATTAGGGTGGATGATGTGTTCAGAAGGGGTGTGCTTTCTCTTTTTTTTAGCTTACTAGAGTTCCCAAAGAGAGTTGTCCCAAAACAAGTTTGTGTAAGAAACGTTAACTTGCCGTGTTATCAGGCCAAGTCCCCTTCTGCTATTCAGACAGACCTGCCAACACTACAGAAGTCTCTGTAGTCAAATACAAATCCCAATGTAGAACTATTAAACACAGACTACACCTTCCGTATTTAGTGATGACATGCAATGACATCGAGCAAGCAGTAACAGGACTCCATTTACATTTGGAGCATTCAGAAAGAGACTGTTGTGGTTCAGGTGGGGTACAGGACCTGAATTTCACAACACACAGTTAACATTCCCTCCCCACCTGACTTGACGTGCAAAGTAACAGTTTCAAAACAATGCATCCAGGTCACTCTTCGTATCAACAAAATGCTAAGAGCAGAAATGATTTTCAGAGTTGCTGAACACTCACAAACTAAGGAAATACACACGTACATCTTACAATGAGTGGTCATTTTGCTTTCCTGTATATCCATATTTAGAAAAATAATTCCAAAAGAACTCTGTGATTACAATAAAACCAATTGTTCCCCAGTGCTTTTCACCTCCCTAAGGTTGGGAAGGATATACCTTCTATTCCCTTTTCTAAGAGCAAGCATTTTTGTTTTAATACATATCAACCTGGTTCGGGTCTAAGCCACAACAACATCTTTCAGCTATGACATTTGATGAAGGACATACACTTAAACCATGGAACTATAGCAAGAAACAACAGTCCTGATATTCCCAAGTGTTTGGGTGCTTTGATGTCTTTTTTGCAGGCTGTATTAATCTCATGAGAACAAGTAAGAACAACGCAGGAGCTTTGCTTTGGAGATAGGTGTAAGCATGCACCAGTTCTGGAGAACAAGTCTGCAAGTCTGTACATAGGAAAAGTAATAAAAGGTTCTCCCAAATACCAGCCCTGCCTCAATCCATACAGACAAAAGCAGCAGAGCTGTGCAGACTGTATGTGTGCCTGCACACAATGAGTCAAATGAAAATCAAGACACCCAGCAAGCCACTCTGCAGAAATGATCTCTGTAACTGAAAGTTTCTGGTGACTTCCTATGCATCCTCCGTCACCCCGGCCCAGCTTCAGGGAGAAGCTGTCAGGAATTCAGCAAGAAAACACTCAGCAAGGAAATATGGACATCACTGACACAGTTACTGGGAAGACATCAGTTAGCATTTCTGAGATGGCAAGGAGAGAACAGATAAAAGTTCAGCAAGGAATTATTGCTGTACCACTGAACTCTACTAAACTCAATAAACAACAAGGAGTTCGGCCTCAGGCAGAAAAAAGGTTAATGGACTTTGTTTTGCTTCTTCCCAAAAGGCTCAGCTTCAGTGTTTTCCAACAGTCTCAGACTCTGAATTCCAGGAAATTGTATTTTAGAGCAAATCAAAAAATAGCCCTGAGACTAAACATACTTTTTAAGAGCTGCTATTGCTTTATGTAAGTCAAACACAGCAATCATTTCCTTCCACAGTATGCAATATTTAATTTTCACTGCCTTTTTTCCTCTCTTGGGATATCTACCTGAAACCAAGAATCTCTTCCCAAGACATATGTACTCAAGCATCATCTGCAACTTTTCCAGGTACTTAAATGCTACAGGATTATGGCATCAAGCAAGTAAAGAATAGCTGATGCAGGTCAAACTTCAACAAAGTCCTTTTCCCTCATGCCTTGAGTTTTTGACAAAAGGATTACAATAATCATAGCTCTCACCATGGACTTCATTACAATGAACTCCTTCCTTGTGACTTAAGTAGAATTTACAGCTGGAGTAACATCATTTAGGATACCTCAAAATCAACTACCACTATTACTGAACACTGCCACCAGCCTTTAAATGCAGCTAAAAGTGTCAAATACCAAGAAAGCAAGAATAATAAGTGTGTCAAGTTGTGCATAAAAATAGACCTTTACTTTATCTTAAGCTGAAAAGTAGGCAATCAAGGAACTGACTAGGTCTATGCATAGTTTGGATTTTAAGTATGCCAAAAGGGTTTGAACTTTCAGTAAAACTGTGCTTGAGCAATTCAAGGTCAGCTCCCCCCAAAAATGGATATCCCATTTTATCTATAAAAGAATTTTTAAAAAGCTCCATGCACTCTCAAAGCTGTGTGAAATCGATTTAAATACTTGATCCAACAGCTATGCTATGGCACAAGGCAGCACATAGAAAGTTTAAGGCTAACTTTTGTCTGCACACATGTCAAAGCCGGTCCCAGAACAAGAGCTGTCATGTTTTCTTAATACTGAGCCTTTAGCGTGGATTCATAATAAAGTCCAGTTGCCAAGCCATAGCAGAGTTGTCCTGAACATGTCACAAATGCAGTTTGTTGGGTTTTGTGGTGTTTTTTTTTTTTTTTTTTTACAAAAAGCAAAAACTTCACACATGTGCATTTGGTTTTTATCAGAGCAGCTCACTAATTTGTACAGTACATTGTCCAATAACATACAAGGTAAACTACCAAAGAGATACTTGAAGTACTACAACAACAGGTGCAAAGGAAAGTCCTACAGTATGAAAGCCACTGCTATTTGGGAGAGTCACACTGTGATGAAAACAAATATCAAAATGCAGTTTTGGTGAAGTTAGTTAAGTGTCAAGGCTGTAGTAAAGGCTATTTGTTAACTTTAGCCCTTTGGCTCTTAACCATTCAGTTAAGATCTCCTAATAAAGCACTAGGCAGTTTGGCAACGATGGAGAAGTTCTTTACATGCTACTCTTATAGAAATAGAAAACAGATTTAGAAGCACTTCCTTCACCTGAATATGATCTGGATCAGTCACACCAGGTTTAAAAAAACCTACCTAAAGCAGTAAATTTTAGACTTCAAATTGCACTGTAGTGTTTTAGAAGAAACTAATTAATATCCAAAACACCCACAAGAGAGTCATCAACTGGCAAAATTACACAAATTTGATGCACAAAGCCACTTACTTTAAAACACTGTTCCTCAACAACTTCAGATAACTGACCATGTCAGTGCAAATCAGAACTGTTACTTCAAAACAATCCTTTTTTCAAGAAGATAAGGAGTAAGCCAAACTCTGTTTACTGATTTAACAGGTGTAATATTTTAATACTTCCTGGTACATTTTTCATTTACTGATTTTTTGCATCATGTTGTAAGAACGGGTTCATTACACTATAAACACAGGACTTTCACATTCTAGTATGTTTTACATTTACTTGCTGAGTAAAGTACATTGCTATCATAGGTACCTATAGAGGATTTAAAAGAACAGCGAATGTTCATTGAAACTGTGATTATTATCTGCACACACATGCAGGGGTGCTTTCTTCTCTCAAGCAAAATATTTTCAAGCAAATTTATCATATTAAGCACTGAATAAAACTGTTATATTTGCAGTGTCATCTTTAAATAGTTGCCATTATGAGCAGACCTGAGTGTGCACCTGATTTGTGGGAGATGTGCTTGTGGCAGCCAGGGAGAGCTGCTCATGTGTAACTGTCCAATATTCAGACCCAGAGACTGCCCATGGTGACACTTGGAAATTACCAAACCTAACTTTGCAAAAGTGGTACAAGGTCAACTTTGTAAGCTGGTGTGACACTGGTATTCAGGTCAATGCAGGGTTTTTGCATATCTATATTGTGTTTACTCAAACCCAAGTAATGAACTCCAGGAACACATGAGAAACCCCACTGAAGTTCCTGAACAGTTTCTGTTTGCAACTGTCTTTCCCCCATTTTCATCTGTTATTGCAATTTTGAAGGAACTGTTAACTGCTGCATTATCAGGACAGACCAAGCATCCAAAAAAAAAATCCTCTGTTTTACATGCCAACCTAAGTTGCTGCTCAGAAATGGAGAATGTATCTGCTGCTGTAAACTTCTGCGTAACAGATATCATGCCTGACAAACCATCACCTTCAACAGACACACAAACACCACTATGACAAAAGGGAGGAAACCATGCACAGGTATTTCAGTACTATGTGGCCAGGGTCTATAATACAGTGGTGAGTCATGTCAGAGCAAATTTGTACCAAGAGTGATTAATGATTCAGGCTGACTAACTTCATAAGTAGCCAAGCAAGCCTGTAAGAGCCAAGTATTTTCTGAAAGGAAGAATACCAAGTAAGAGGACAATATGTTTTTTCCCTACCTCTGCACAAAAACTCTATGAACAAACAGAACAATACTGGGACAAGTGCTTTAAAATGCAATTTTCCAGCCAATAAACCAACAGTAGTAGGAATTTTGTGAAGGAAGAAGTTTTAAGAATGTGACTTACCAGAAGCACAAATTTGCAATATCGAAAAAATGTACACAATACACTAACTTGGTTTTTTGCATACTCTTCTGTTTCAAAAATTTCAAACATATTAACTTGTCTTGTTTTGTTTAGGGCTGAGGCTGTTCAGCAAAGTCACATAATTTGAGACTGCTGAAGTAATCCAGCAATCCTTTGGTCCCATCAGCTGTAAACCAGCCAAGTATAAAAGAACCTTCCCTACAAAAGAAAAAAAAAGAAAAAAGAGGGGGGGATCATCACCAGGAAACACCATCTGCTACGAACCAGAAAAGGCAAATCTTTGTTACAAAATACACATTTTCATACAAAAGACATCTTGCAAAACCATCTGATTGCCCCTCCCTCTGCAGATTACAATGGTAAGTAAATGGGATCAGCTGGTTGGTCTTCGGATTTTTGCTTTAATGGGAAAAAAAGTCAAAGGACACACACCATCACAACAACTGGTCCTTTAAATGGCAAAGGATTACGACAGTCTTTGTTTTCACCAGTGTTTAAAAAAGCAGGAGAGAAGCAGAACCATAGTCTTCATAAGCAGAAAGTGCAACAGCGGATCAGCTGCAGCATCCTCCTGAACTTCTCAATGTGCTACCAAACTGTCAATTATACAAACAGTTTGATTATGGCAGCGCCATAAATTGTTAAAACAATGCAAATAGTGTGATCAGAAAGGTCCAGTCAACTGGTTCCACTTTTTCCCCAGTAGTTGTCCAGAAAAATGTCAAGACAATCCAAACCTATTCTTCGGCTTCCTCGATACACCCCGATGGCTGGAGCAGGGAGCTCTGTGGTATTACTGTACTTGTTCCACGAGAGATCCTGTCTTGATCTGTGTTTGTAGCCAAGGTGGCCATGGAAATGGGCTGTAACAAACCAGGCGTCATGCTGGAGGAGACAGTCAGGCTGTGTGCAGTGCCCTTAAGTGTGAGATCCTGTGTGGGCAGAAGTGGCTTGAGGATGCTGACAAGACAGAAAGCAGAGCCACTTTTCGGAATGAAATTCACTTTGTTCTTGTCAGGGCAATAGAAGGCTGGAATTTCATGCAATGGCTTTGGCCTAGAAATAAAATACACACAATAGTTTTATGGAACTATTCTGCCAATGGCAGGGATGTATTGCTGAACACATCATCAGAAATAAATTGAAGTTTCAACTTAAGAGTATTTCAGCTACTCAAAAATGCCTTAATGACATTCACACCGCACAGCAAATGACAAGATAATACATGTAAAGAAGCAGCCTAAACTACAAGGGCAGGTTTTCTCCAAGCCTGAGGAAGGCACCAGCTTCATGTGGCAGATCACAAACCCTGTCCATGTATTAGCACATCTAATATATGGTAAAGTATTCCCGATCACATTCTCCAGAAGCTTTCACAACACAACCAGTTCTGCCTCCCCAAACAGACACTACTTATACAGCAAGCCTTGTGAAAGAAAGCTGGCATAGCAATGTCCCTAACATTGCATATCTCACAGCAGTTCAGATCGTAGGGAGATCCCCTTAGCTAGACTTTTGACTAATCTGCATATTCACAAGGCTGTGGCCTGACTTTCTGTAAAATAATCCCATCTTACTGGAAAACAACAACATGTAGGAAGTAAAATACAGTATTCCTGAAGAGGCATTCATGACCAAGTACCTATAAACTGAGAAGAAAATGTGGAACACGCATTTAGATCCTGACCTGCAGTTCTGCCATCTCAGCATAGAACTCAACCAAATCAAAGACATGCTTTATGAAAAGCAGAGCTGGAAGGGAAATTGTGGATAGCACGGGAATGCCTCCTGTGTTCATTTCTAACCTTGCAATGTAAATATACTTAAGCTGGCCAAATTCTACTTTAAGACAGAACTATGGGAATCTGCTTTAAAGCCTCTCTTCACTGCTGGAATATAGCCTTCAGAAATTTGTACTAATTTTTTCTTGTTGCAGCATTGTCCTTAGCCTGTAACCTCTCCCTCCCTTCCATGTGCTTGTAAGAGCCTTATGCACTTCTGTCTCTGTTATACTAGGCCAAACCAATCTCCAGTACACTCTTGTAGGAGAGAACTACTTTTCAGAGTAGAGTCTGTTGATGAAATAGGGTCCATTTCCATGTTAGTCAATTCTCCCAAGTGTCCAGAAAATTCAACCACACTTAGAAACTTTTTTCCCAAATGTAAATCCCGTATAAGATTTTCAAATAGAAATCATGTTAAATAAAAGGTTGATCTTTAAATAGTTACACTTATGTATTCCAATTACACATGGAATACAAGCAACAGATGTAAGACCTTTTTCGTGAGTCTGCAGTGTCTGAGAGCTGCCACAGGCAGGTAAAAGCTGCTGCAGAAATCATAGAAATCTGTTTCACTCCACAGCAGGGTAGTCCTACAGCTACACAGCAAGGACTTTCAGAAAGAAATGCCAGTGCAAGTCAAACCACAGTGGGTTATGTTCCTGAAACAAGTGAATACTATCCAATCTGTTGGCAATGAAACTTACACACTCGAGAACAGAGACAGGTAACTTAAGTTACTGTAACCCATCCCACATTGCTATGGGAGAGGCTGTAGACACCTCTCAAAATCCATTTGCAGAGATCAGGCAAGCTCAAGTATTTTTTTTAAATTAACACTTATACTAGATGGCATTGTTGAATTAATATAGGTATAAAAGAATTATAGCCACTATGTACTCCTTGTGTGACAAAATGAAATTTTTAACTGCAGGTTAAGATGCTTGCATACAAGTGACATAAGGGTATAAAAACTCCTCTGAAAATGATAATAAAACATAACCTCCCAGAATATTCCCAAACAACTAAAGCTGGCTTTCTCAGAATAACGCAAAGCACCAAATCCTCAGGGTAAAATTCACTGCTCTGTCACTAAATGTTTCACAACTACATTGATTTAACTGAAAAGAACATGGACTTCAGAGTCTGGATTACTGGATGTTATGGGTTTAGCTAGGTGGGCCTAAATTTAGGCTTTAAAACTCAGATTTGGGCCTGAAATTGTCAGCTGTTTTGGGCTGGGCTGGCTGGCAGCTGACCCCTTCTAGCCAATGATGTTGTATTCCATACCATCTTACATCATCTCAATAGGAGTAAAGTCCAGTGTGTGGGTGTGGCTTGTTTCAGTTTCACCATGGCTGAGGTGCAGGGAAGACGTGCTACACCTTTTCTGCTATCTTAGGCCTTGCTCCTGCTTCAGCTGCTGCTCCTTGCATTTTGTTTGGTTTCAGGGAAGTAGAAACATTTTGCTGTTACTCTTTCTGTTTCTTGCTGATTGCCTTTTAGAGTGCTTATGGATCTAGAGTAATACACTTTGTATTAACTGGGGAGTGGGAGGTTATTTCTTGGTATATATAACTTGTGTGAGTGTGTTATATTGTAGTTTCCTCTTAATTTCCTCTTTTCTTTATAAATACATGTATTTAGTTTCAGCATACACCTGGTTTAGAGTTTTTTTTCCTCTCCCTTTTCTTCCCTTTTCCCTTGGCTGGTTGGGGGGGGAAGAGCCTTTTCTCTGTACTTGGACAGTTGGCATTTTGCCAGCTCAACCCAAGACACTGGCTGTGCCTGCCAAGCTGTGACAAATATTAGTTGGTGCACCCGTATTACAGCTTACTAGTACATCTCTCTCTAGCTGATTATCTGAGTTCCTCTCCCACTATCTGCCAGTAAGAGACAGTCCTCTCAAGTTATGGTTTTTAGAAAAAGTCTCTCAAGATTTTAACACAAAATTCCAGCAGTAAAACACATACACATACGCCAGTAAACAGTCACAAAAACCAGAGATCAGGTTGTTATGATGGTTTTAGCAACTAGATTAATAACTCTGATCTCACACAAAAATAAAAGCAATAATTAACTTTGCTGCATAAGAAATAGAACCGAAGATCAACTTACAAGTTTTCCTCAAAGACTTTCACCTTTTCACAGCCCTCAGGAGGTTCACGCTTGAACATGTAGCTGTTGTTGGGTTTTGGTGAGGTAGCGTATTTTGGCAAAGGAGAATTATTCCCATTCTCTGCAGGAACAGAATTTCTGATTACTTAAATGTGTCACACTACAAAAAACCCACAAGAGCTGTCTTTAAATGCTCCCCAAATTTAAAGCCACTTCATTACCAATGTTACAAAATTAAGAAACAATTTAATTTGCCAATAAACTTTCTTATCTCAATCCCTTTCCTCCTTTCTACTTCTCTTTGTAACATTTTCGGGCTTCTCTGCAATCTCTGATCACTTCGGGACATTTTCAATCTGTAATTGCAAACCCAAGCCTATGGTTCTGTGCCATCACCATTACCTACAAAAATGGGCAGAAGCCATAGCCCTTAAAAACCAGAAGAGGTTGTATTGAATTATAAAATTTTTCTAGTATATCTCACAAGATTTCAGATAAAAAGAATAATTTAAAAAGCCTAAACAGTTGAAACTTTATGGTGCATGTATGAAATGCTGGAAGGTTGCCCACTTTTTCCAAGATCACAAAAAAAACCCCTGACAAGCAAGAGCACTGGCCTACTGAGCTGTCCCACCTGTCACTGTACACTCCTGCTTCTTTAACTTGTTTAAAATACTTGAAGAATCTATTCTTTAAAAAACAAAAACTTGTTAGGGAAGCATATTCCTCAATCACATCTATTCAGCTCCAATTAATGTGTGTGCACGCAGTATCGGGAGCAATTTGGAAAAAGCACATCCCTTACAAAATAAAACCCATTTTACCATTTCTCCAGGGAACAAACCCCCCTTTCACTGCATGGCCACGCACACTTCAGGGTTGTCCAACTTTTAAAGTAACACAGTACCTTTATCTCTGGAATCACCAAGAAGATCATCTGCAGAACACGGACTTTCTTCACTGCTCTCATTGCAGATGGTCAGAAAGGAGGTTGGGGACACGGACTGGGAGCGGCTGCTGTTGTTACTGCCCTTCTCTGCTCCCCCGGGCGTTTGGGTGTCGATGCTCCGTGTGCTGCTGCTGCGCTGAGCCAGCGGGGGCGGCGCGCGGTGCCCGTCCGGAATGTCCTGAGGCTGTTGGAAATGACAGGGATCAGAACGCCGCTCCTCTGGTTCGCAGTTCGTAAATTCACCAACAGGGGGGCGTTTCTCAGGTTTCATAAAACCATTTGAGGTAGAAAAATTCATTATACACAACTCTTATAAAATAAAACAGAAGTCAGGTTCAGAAACTAAGGACAACAGTTCCCAAGATTTCACATAATAACGGAACAGCTGTGGTTGGAAGGGACCTCGTGAAATTATCCAGTTTAACATCTCTGCTCAAGCAGAGTCAGCTGAAACAGTCTGTCCAGGACGCTGCTCAGTCAAGTTTTGACTGTCTCCACAAACAGTAATTCCACAAGTTCTCTGGGCAACCTACTCCAGTTCTGCACATTCTCACCCATTAAAAAATGTTCTTTAATTTATGCCCACTGCCCCTTGCTCCATCACTGGGCACTACTGAGAAGAGAACAGCTCCCTCCTCTTCATTCCTGCACATCAGACATTCATACACACTGATAAGATCCCCCTGAGCTCTCTCCTCTCAAGGCTGACCTTCCAGCTCTCTCAGCCTCTCCTCATATATGAAAGATGTTCCAGTCCCTTAATCATCTTCATGGTCTGGATTTCTAATACTTTATTACTAAATTTACCTCTAAAAATCATTAAAATGAAATTAACACTAAAAACGGGCAACTTATGCTTTAGTTGGGATGGGACAGTTTATAATGTGCAAAGAAGTTACTACAAAAACCCTCAAAACAGACTTTTTGTCTTTTTCTCTGTTTTACTGAGAGTTCTTATTAAGAGGAAAAGGTTCACATTCAAACTTTAACTCATTTCTTTCTTTTGCTTTCCAAGAGACTTTTCAACCAACCTTATTAAAGAAAATAGTAAGTATAAATAAAATTAATTCCAGAAAAAATTCATTCAAAAAATATGCAAACCAAATCTTACGACTTACAAATCTCAAACCAAACCCAAACTAATTACACAGAGCAATCTTGGAGGCAGATACCTACCACAAGCTGTTCCTCTTTGTCTCCTGTCTCCTTGATTATTATCTCAATCTCCTGATTCAGTCCTTCCACACTGTTTCGGAATCGTGATCCTGTTGATTTGGTGATAGGTATCACAGGAACAAGAGCACTCTTTGGAATGGGAGCCTGAAGAACCAGAGACCATTAGAATGTTTTGTAAATAAATTTAGATTTCTATTCAAAAGCGACCCCTGGATCAGAACATCTACACCTCTGTGCCAGAGGTACTTGAAACCATAGCAACTGTTAAAATGGATGCCTTAAAGGAAGACAGACATCCTGAATTTTGTTTCAAATCCAGTTTCTAGCAGGAAAAATTATATAACCTAGTCTCAAAATTTCCCTCAACATGGTCTGACTCCAACCTGACATTGCTTTACAAGTGAAAATTTAGCAGTAAACATTTAAATGTAAGTAACTTTGAAGTCTCTTAAGTACTTCCACACTTCTCCTGAGGTGAGCTATACCAGAAAGGCACATCATTCACTGTTGGATTTACTGCTTGTAACTTCATTAAAATTGTATTTAGTGGAAATCAGGGGTCACCTGCAAAAACAGGACACATGTAGAAGGAAAATTATTTCACAAATGCAAGACTGCACTATGCCAGAAATTAAGACCAACGTGTTAACTATATTAAGTCAGAATAAAAGGTTGACAAATCAACTTAGGAAGACCTGCACAGAAAGAATAAAACCCCAAACCCAAATGCTGACACACACTTGCTCCAGAATGAAGATTAGCATTTTAAAAGCCCAGTGTTTCAAAGTATGCACAAAAACTCTATTCCCACAAAACACGTTACTGAAGTTTCCCAAAACTCCCTTTGGTACACCACAACTTCTCAATAGTTTCCATCTCTCCATTAGCATCCTCACTCCTGTTAAAAAACCACAGTAATGGAATATTAGAGGATTCTGCCCTCCTTAACCAGGGCTGTACTACAGATAATGATAATGGAATGCTTCCTGCAAAGTCAGTTCAACTCAAAGAAGAGCAGGGCACTTCAGTCACACGAGAATTCCTGTGAACTGTTCCTGGACTCTACGGCCTAGAGTGCTGTGATTATCTCCTCTACTGACAGAAGGACCAGCACTGCTTCATCTTCAAAGTGGTTGGTTTATGGTTTGTTATTTAATTTTTCCTTTAAGAAACAAGACTGCATAGACAGACCCTAAAGCATTGGGATTTCACATGCACATTCTCAAAAACCACAAAGTGCGTCTGGCAGGAAACCTGCCATAGAAAAACTAATGTAAACAAGATAAGAGTGCAGATCATAATGAAGACTTAATGTCACAATCACAAATCTTTAAGGCAGCAAAAGTCAAGAAGTACAGGGAGTTTGCTTTCCTGAAACATTAGGTTAGCTATAAAAAAAAAATAAAAAAGACTTGCACAAGCAAGCACAAAAGCTTCCGTTCAGGAAATGCTTGTCACTCTCTTTATGTCAAAAAACATAAACATTCTCATATTAGCCAAACTTGTAAAGACTTTCAAAAGTCTTGCATGATGATGAAAAAGAGAAAAACCAAAACCACTGGAGAAGAGTACAGAAACCCTGAGAAAATAACCCTGCTAATTCTGTTGCAAGCAAGACCTTAGATCAACAATCCAGTATCCTGTAACAGAGGTCAATATTCAGTCATAATACAGGTATATCAGCACAAGTTCAGGCAACAAAGACTGTTTATGCACCCAGTTACTCAATGTACACATTCTTAGGACAAACTGAATTGCCAAAAGGTAGAAGGCAAGTATGCTTCAAGATTTCAGCCAGTATCAGCAAAACAGGTGAAATCTCAATATTTTAAATATGATTGCCTACCACAAAATTTCATAGACTCGTGCTACTATTTGAAGAGCTCAAAGCAGAAAAGCACAAGCTGCTTCAATGGAGTTCATTGCAGTTCATTATAGCATGTTTCACTTCCAAGAAAAATAACATTCTGCACATGACTGAGGATGACTTGTTAGCCTGGAGTGCCAGAGGGTGGAAAGGGAAGGAGGTATCATGACATGGGCAGAACAATCAGCCTCAAAACAAGAACCTTGTTACTGGAAATCCTGCACTCACAGGGGTCTGCATGGAGCTGAAGCTTAGTTATACTCTCTTATGTGGAAGAGAAAAAAACAAGGGTGGACTACCTGGGAAATGGGCCTTTCCCTGGTTACCACTGGTTACCAGGGAAGGCCTGGATCAAAACTATCACAGCCCTGACATACAGACCAGGCCACCAACCCTCGGCTACTCATCTGCGTATTTGTGAGCGCACACAACAAGGCAAGGTGCAACCACAGGGTGATAATCACAGAGCTCACATAACACCACCCTGCCAGGGGGCTCTGGTGGGGGACAGTTACAGCCCTGAAACTTGCAGGTATGGCACAAACTCATGAGACAGGAAATGTGGGTGATGGCAAATCCAAACTGCTCACAGGCATTTCAGCAAAAATGCTCTAAGCTGTTCCAGCTTTACAACAAGCAACAAACCTTTAAACAGAATCCAAGGGTTTTTGATGCCTTTAGATGTTAACATCAGACCTTCTCAAGGATGAATGGATCATGGTAACTCCACTCTAAAAATGAAATGTTCTACCTACATAAGGTAAGAGTGACACCAAAAAAAGCGAACCCCAAACACTGCCAGCTGCACACAGTTGGTGTCTGTATCAGTGCTTGCATCAGCCAGTTGGTAAGACATTCAGGACTCATGTTTCCCAGGACAGTGAAAGGAGATGGGGGGCTTGATGATTCACAGTGCCAAGTAGTAATGTATTATCAGTCAAGAGCACTGAGAAAAAAAGATTATTTTGGAAAAACTAATCCATTTATTCTTCCATGTAGCTTCAACTCTGGCCTCAATTCTAGTTTCTCCATTAGACCAACACTGAGAATAAAGAAAGAGCCCATTGCTTTGACTCCCATTTACAAACTTAGTACCATGCAATTAATTCAAACTGTTCTCAGAAGCATCCTGAGATCACCTGAGGAGGCTCTGACCTTCCTGTCAGCAGAGGCAGAATGGAACATTGAGGCCATAATGTAAAAACCACACAAACAAAAAACATTCAATTGCTCTGCAAAAAAATGTAGTCAGCAGATCAGACTTGATCAAGGTCCTCACCAACTATTTCCTGATTCTGAGTACATGGACAGGAAGAGCTCTCAAGCTTATTCTATAGAGATTATGTGGATTTTTTTCCTCACACAATAATCACATTAGAAAGAAGCACAAGCAACAATCACAGGCTTAGTTGGCAACACCCACTAAAAATTTTTGTAAAATTCAAGAATTCTGGCAAAGTTTAAGTTTTTATTAGTAAGGAAGAAAACAGGAAATAAAGTCACTGAAATTTCTTCTTTTAATTTTAACTAGAAGAATATGCCATTTTCCAAATGTTGAACAGCATTTACTCAGTCTCTGTGAAGGAACCACTGAGGCAATTTCCTAACACTTTTTTCACCTTGTCAGGAATCCAACTCTTTGAGCTCAGAAATCTTTGTATGACTCTCTAGAGTCAACAAATACAAGTTTCCTTCAAGCTAGGAATGTAAAAAAAAAAAATCTAAATATTCTCATCACCAAAAGCTATTTTCCACATAGTCCTTCCCACAAATCCTGAAGGAACTGAGGAGCTGCTGCCAAATTCTAGTTTAGTGGTTCCCAAAAGAGGAATGGGAAAATCTGAGAACTTTGCCCTCGATGCCTACAGTTACAGATTCTCACTCTGACTTAGAAAACAGCCACTAAATGCCATTAATCTAAACCCTTCACTTATCTTTTTGAATCCTCCTGTAACTTGCCCCTTCACAAGTAACTCAACAGCAGGCACGAAATTTACAAATTAAAACAATGTTTTGTTTTGTAACACAATCCTGGAAAAGCTGCTTTGCCTCAGTTTATATTTTATAGTTTGTTTCACAAGCCTAAAACCTAATTATCCATTGTGCAATATTTTATCCACACACTTGAAAATTTGGCAGAATGCAAAGGCACCCACACAAGAAGCAAAATAATAAAATAATTATGATGTAAAAAAAAAGTTATGTACACAATTTGGGGGTGGGGTATTTTACAGATTAACAGCATCACTTGTTCATTTTCAAAACTAAAACCCACTAAGATTATCTATGCTAAAGTGACAATATCTCAGCATTCAGAAACCCACAGGTTTGTAGAATGCCGAGAAACCCCATCAGGCTGCATGAGATTCCGCAGGTACTAAAGGGCCTACAACTAAAAGTTCCTCAGTACAACTTTTGGCTGAAGTGCCTCAAATGTCTTCAAGTTCTACAAATTTGGATAAAACATCTGCTTCAAATATGTTGACCTGCCTTTTTTTTTTTAAACCAACAGTTTGTGACACATTTTGAAGTCCATTTTCATAAAATTTCTCAAAAACCCCTATAAAGGGATTGGATCACTTGTCTTTGTTCATCACTTTGGACTGTTCTGACTTGAGCTCCAGCTACACTAAGACACAGCACCCACACTGCAGGAAAGCAGAGCAGGACACAGGGATCTGTACTACATGGTCTGTTCCAAATTCGGTCTGTTCATCTACCATACAGAAGTGGAGAAAACGGTTCTCTCTCAAGATTTAAGGAGTTTGAAGAAGTAATGCCTAAATTGTTACATCAAAAAATGTAATTCTAAAAAAAATGCTAAATACTTCTAATAGCACAGAACTCAAACTACCAACAAACTGAAATCAAGAGGCACTTAAATCCTGCATAGTCATGACTCCTAATTAAGTGACCTACAGCAGGGATAAGAAATTAGGGTCTAAGACAAAATAAGCTAATGATTTTTCATCCAAAGTAGGAGATAAGAAGAACAGGGCAGAAGAAATTCAAAACATTCTTCTGTTTTCTTATTTTCAGTCTTGAAGGATAACAGATTCACTTACACACCTGACTTTTATGTAGGAAAGCACCTGGCTGCTGAGGATGGGATGCACGGCTCTCCTTTCTATTTTTGATTTCATTCTCTGTCAGAGTGGTTCAGTACCTGTGGAGCAGCACACATGCTGATGCCATAACAGCCTCTCTCTATGCCCTAAAGTGTTTTCAGAAGGATGGAATCACAGAAATGAAACAGTTTTTATTAACTGGTGTTAAATTATGGTGTTTATTAGAACAATGCTAATGGCATTTCATGAGTAATTGGGAGTATGATGGATTTTCAGAGAAGCTTCTCAATTTCTCAATTCCCAAGACTGACAGTTTCAGAGTTTCTTTCAACTACAGTGCCTTGCAAGGCCACTGTGAGGAATTGATTCTTTTTGTAACTGTTACAAAATTGTGTGCATCAAATATACATTCATGACATATCAGTAAGAAGAGGAAAAAAGTTTTCATCTGAAATAATGACCAAATTTTCCTATTGGTTTTCTTTAGGTTACTCAAGCAAAACACACTTGAAAAAGGATCTGTAAAAGGATCTAAAAGCCTGTATTTTTTATGCCAGTTATCAACTGAGCTAAAAATATTATATCTCTGTCAACGTGACCTTCTTAGAAGTCTTGAGATAAAACTGAAACTGCACACGGAACATGTGGTGGCCCAACCATCACAATTTTTGAAGTGATTACTACTTCCAAGTCTCTAAATGACAGGAAAAAGAAATAAAATCTTACAAAGGCTGAATGAAGTCATGAAGTGTATAAACACTTACATAAATAATCCTACTGAATAGCCTTTTGTCAGGTAACCTCTCTAAATCTCATCACAGTATTAGACAAGTGTTTGTCAAGGCACGAAATGTGCTCAAAAAAGCACATTTTATTACAGTATATAGTTTTACCAGCAGTTTGCACCACACCATATTCTACATGCAAAGTCATAATTGTTACAGCAAAGCATAATAAAAAGATGATCTATGGGTTTAGATTAAACTTGTCTGTCATCCTTTTGTGGAGCCTGTAGAATGCATTTTAAAAATCTTGCTTTAAGGAAGGATTTTACTACCTGAAATGATTTGAAAGTGGGAGTTCAAAGCCAGCTCAACACAAAGATCCAGGACTCCACTCACTTAGGGAAGTCAAAGGAAAGATCTATTTCACAGAATTCACCTATAACTGCAATATATTTATCAGTCTGTGCTATTTCTAAGTTCTCTTTAAGACATATCACAACCTTGAAAGGAGTTCAAACTCGAATTAGCTGCCCACCATGGGCACAGAGCCCCGAGCCTCACCTGGCTGTGGTTAATGGCTGCGTGGTTGCCGTGGAACGGGGAGTGCCTCTCCTTGTCGCGGTGGTGGCGACTGCTGTGTTTGCTCCTCTGCAGCTGCTGCCGCAACTTCGCGATCTGACCAAGGAAAAGTCACATTTCAGCACAGTATTCAGGTACTCGCGGAGCTTCATCGGTCTGGCCCATCACTCAGGTAAAAATTCTTTACTACTACAACATTCATAAATACTGCCAGCACTGAATTAGTTCTTCTCACAGCTAATATGTCAGTTACAGCTCAGCTGAAGCCCAGAAGGCACTTTGGAGGTTTGATGAAAGACCTTGAAATGTACAAAGTTTGAAAGTCGTTTGGTCACTGCTTATTTCCTCTGATGAAGAACGTCACCTGCATTGAACACTTTCTTTACCACACATTCAGATTAAAAATTTTAATAGACCTGCATTATTATATTAAATCCTGCCTTCCTGAAAAACCACGGTATCAGTGCATACCAGCACAAAGTTTAATCCAAAGGGTATCTCAAGTAATGGCATTCCTGACCTCCTTGAGTTGTTCATTGCTGCCCCATGATGATGAACGTTTGTGTGAGCTTCTCTTCTTTTCCAAATATTCTTCAGCCCAGGCACTTTCTGTCTGCAGCAAGAAGATTACAGGACTAATTAAAAAAGATAATTGCTACTTTCTGGCAGAATATTTTAAGACAAATTAAAAAAGAGAACATTTAAGATTTGCTAGATTCAGAGCTGAAAATGAACAGCAGTCACCAACTAGAAACCTTTCTCACAGGTGAAGTATGAAAAAGTGGAGTGAAACTACACAAATAAAAATCCCAACAACTCTAATATAGGAATGTGCTAGTTTCCTTTTCAAATTAGTGAGCATAAGGCAGTATTCACAGCCAGATGTACCACAAGCTGCTACAGAACTCTGAAAAACCAGTATGATAGTGCTAGAACTGGGGGGGAAGATTACATATTTTATTTCCTGCACAGATGCTGACCTTGTTATTTCTGACACATTAGCAAGGGTAGCTCGGTGTAAACGGTGTGAAAGCCCACACCAGCACAGCTTCAAAATCATGTTCTTGCTCACAAGAATGAGAAAAAGGAAGGCTGGGATAGAAGCACCATTAGAGCTATTGTAAAGCAGGGAATTAATTTATTAATGTCTCAAAGTGCTCTGAGTTCATAGTTGTCTCAGGCCAAGCAGAAAGCAACACAGATAATAATACTCAACTGATTTCACTAAACCAACAGAGCCACTAGTGTTTAATTAAAAAAACCACCTGCAAACACACAGTGGTGAAAGACCTGAGAAATTCTAAGTATGATTAAGATCAACTGTATTTAAGGTAAGAAAATGCACAGGCATAATATGTGGTGTTATTATTATACTGCACGCTTTATGGACAGTTTGTATTTCCACCTCACCACACCCAGAAACGTCTTCAAAAGCAGCGAACTGTAAAGGCTCTAAGGAGACAGACAGTAAAGTCTCTCAGGAAGCTCCATGCAGTCACAAGAAATATACCTAATGAAGCAAGGGGAAGATATCTGGAAGCAGCTTATACACTCAGAGACAGCAAATTCCTTGAAATTCAGTTGCCACGATGCAGTTCTTGGCATACAGTGCTGATCTGACCTCATTTCTAGGAGTCACTGATATCTCACTTTCTCCTGTAGAGAGGAACTTGGGTTTCCTCAAAGCCCTCACATGTACAGTGAGCAGTAGTTGTTCTTGCATGTGAGACCAAGAGCTTGCAGAGGCCACAAGCTCACCTTACTTACCCCACGTCCTTTGTGGTACCAATGCCTATTTTGCAGGGAATATGGAGCTGTACCTCCAAATATACAGGCTGCAACCCCACCAGCTCCAGTTACAGATATAAGTTTCATATAAATGAAACCTCCACTATCAGTAGTTTTTAATCTTCGTCATTCCAAATAAAAAACTAATCAGGACAAATCTGAATAATGAAGTTAGTAGGTTTTCTTTGAAAATCTGAATCAATTATGATCTGGTTTTCTCCAGAAAATCCCTCACTGACCTTCATCATAAAACAGGGACACTGATAACACCCATTCCCAAGTACCAGTCCTTGTCTAGTCAATGCTCAGATGTCAATCAGGAGACTCATCCTATCCTCCTGCTCCTGGAACAGGAAGCTTTAGCCACTGATTCTACCATCCCAACTTAGCACAACCATGGCACTTGCCTACAGGAGCCTAATTAACACTCTAATCAGTCTTTGCCTTTAATTTATATTCAAGACTTTGACTCAAGATTCAAGAGTTACTTAATAAATTATCTGATTCATTTTACAGCATTAAAGGCTGCTTTGATGCTCATCCTCAAAACAAATAGAAATCTATTCAGAGTGGTCATAGATATAAGACATTAAATTATAGGAAACCTGTACATCAAGACAGAAATGTGATATTATTTTAGCAAGTCTCCTCCTACTTATTCTCCGTATTTTGTCTATAATATTTGCTATCAAGAAGCAGAGACAAAACAACCAGTGGGCAAAGTGGGATTTATATTTCTCTAGGTTCTTAACAAACTGCTATCTGCTTATTAGTTGGTACCATTCACAACATCCTCCCAATCATAGAATTACAAAGAGAAATTAGTTAAAGACTAATTACAGATATTTATTTATTAAAGATAGCAGAACACTCAAAAAAAAAGCCTCAAGAAGCAAAAACTTTGCAGTTGAAATGAATTGTTATTTAATAATTAAAAAATATGAAATAATTGTCTAATTTTAACTTGTAAGCCAAACAGGTTTAATTCAAATGAAAAAAGACACAAGATCACCATCACCTGTTTCAGGAGCACTTAAAACAATATGTGCAGACCCTGGGATGACCAATAATACACTTACTCATCATCCAACAAACAATTTTCATGTACATAATTCAGTCTAGTTTTACAGACAGGTTTCACCAAAAGAATCAGTTGCAGAGGAAGCCTGATACAGACTCCCTGGGATCTCCCACACAGTTCTCACTATGACCCATGGGCACCTCCAGAAAGGCCTGCAAGCTCAAGTGTCCCACTAATTGCCATCTCTTCCAGTCTGCTTCCTGGACAGCCCCATTCCCCAGGCTGTAACTCCACAAAATCAAGATACTCTGCTTACTCAACTTGAAAATTTTTTGTATCTTCATAGATCCAGTTCCTGTTCTCTAAAGTCTTGAAATCTGAACACCTGCATTTCATGTCAGGTTTTGTGAAATCTGAAAATACACACTGGAACCAAATGAACCTCCAAGTGAAACTTCACCCAAATATGACAACTAAATTTTCTACTGGTTTGATGAATATTATATTAGGAAGTACAAACAGATTATTCTACTTCTCTCAGAAATACACCACCATAAATCACCACTTTGTTTCTGTAGAAACATCCAATGCCCTTTACAATCTTCCCATTAATCTTTTCAAATATATTTCCCCTTGCACAGGAAAGCCTCACTCCCTCAGCATTAGATGTGTCAGAATCGGATAAAAATGACAAAATAAAAATGTAAACCAGAAAGGATGATATCTGTAAAACATGGAGATTGTATCAAAACTAAGATGAAAGAGATCAACTGAATATAGCAAATAACTGTATTCCTGTACTCCTACCACAGTATTTTGAACAAAGTATTATCCTAAGAAATCAAATATGAAAATAAATTGCTAAGACACCCATACAGGTTTTCTCTGAATACCACACATCCTCCTTCACCCTCCTGCTCTTCAGTTTGCTTACCTTTTCCCCCCCCATCTTCTAACCATTTTTCCAGTTCATTTTCATGCACACAACACTTGCTCCTCAGCTGTCCTTTTTCATCAGTTCCTATTTCCCCCCTATCCACACAGCATATTCCCCTACAAAACACCTGCCTTCTCTGCTGGTTTGCTCTTTGGATTGTGGCCATTTTCACCATGCGCTGTGGATCCTAAGGAGGCCACACAGTAACACCTTAGCCCTGCTCTGCTCAGCACCCCCCACATGTCCTTGGAGGAACACTGAAACCTCTGTGGCCACATTTTTGTTACTGTTACCAAAACTAACACCAGTCTGTCCCACGTGCTGTCAGGTCCTCTTCCCACTGCATTTGGTTTATATTCTCTGCAATTAGTGCAGACATGTTGCTGAAACCATGTTCCAGGAATAGGGATCTCAAATCTGATATGTTTGCCTCTTTCCTTCACCCTACAAATCAGAGAAACCCACTGCCAGACTGCACCCACAGAGGGAGAAAGGGAACAACCCATCCTGAATCCCTCCTGCACACAGTGGGACACCGCGTGGCAACAGCTCCTCAAAGGAGGCTGAAACAGCTGCCATGAACTCCAGTTTCATTCCATAGTTGGTTGGCTCAGTTTTCACAGGTTGCATGGGACTGAACCCTTAAAAACTTGTGACATTTGGTTAAGCTGATGGCATTTATTGGAAAATCATGTACTTTTTCAACAACTTTAGAGCTGAGCTAATTTTCAACATCACTCGTGGTTCAATGAGGCAGTTCTTCAATGCACATAATTCTATCCTTGGTGCACAGAACTCAGGGGAACATTAAGGGCCTTTTATAATCAGAAGATGAAGAGACAGTCATAAAAAAGACTACAATAACTTTTGTACAGCCACTACAGAAACGTTTTCATTCAGTTTTAAGACAGACATATATATAAGGAGTCACTAAGTTCCCTGTATAAGTGTAAACTAGATAGCACTTAATCCCAGCACAATCCAGTGCTCTGCACATCATAACAACAATGAGAACACTGATGTGCAATGCACTTGCGTTGTTCTGAGGCAAGAAGAAAGTGGAACTATTAAATAATAAAATAATTAACATATGCAATAGCAAAGGACTCCTGCAATTTGAAAATGAAAAGAAACTTGCAAGCAAGAAAGCAAAAGGGAATGTTTTCAAGGGCAAAACTGCTTGCATTTAAATCCCATCTTCACATTTAAATACTCCAAAGACAAAAATGTCCTACCTGTGTGGCTTTGTCCCTCATACATGGAGCAGCCTGTCCATGGTTCTCACGAGGCCACTGCCCAGCAAGGTAGGGAGCAGCGAGCGTGTCCAGCGAGGACGTGCGGCGGACAGTGCTGGAAGGGCTGGAGGAAGGGGGCCTTGATTTGTCTGCGACAACAGGAACATGGGATTACAAAGGAAGTAAGACAGAGGTTCATTTTAACAGTCTACAGGAAATGACATCAAATTGGAGCTACTGTCTTAATTATATAACAAGATATTTTTAATATGAAAATTAAGTTTGTTTTTCCAGGCTCTATTCCGTTTAAATAAGCTACGATAGCTGTTTTTATTGTTCCTTAAAAACATCCTTATGTCACAAATGTTGCATCAGTACTCACATACAACCATTCTCTTAAAGATATAACAGTCACGGGATGCTTAAATGATGAAGGCATAAAGAAATAAGAACAGCTAAGTTTCCTTCATACATGAAGGTTAATGAAAAAACTGTGTTGAACATTCTCAATTTTGTGTTGAGTTTAGAGTTCATCCCACCAGCCCTTTACCCTTCACTTACTTCACTCCAAGGAACATTATAAACTGGCATGTTTTATTAATCAGTCAGTACATGATATATGACATATGATACATGGTTCAACCCTTAGAGCCAGAAGCCAACTTTGATAGGGTAATGATTTACATTTTACAAGCTAATCAAGTCATCTCCACCCCTTACATGTATGATAAACTCATTTATGGGCAAAAGAAATTGTGCCTGATTAGTGTCTGACTGTCAGAAAATAAAACCACTGACATCAGAAGTCCAGAATTCAAATTCTAAGCTGTTGCAATCACTAAAAATACATATGATAAATATTATTAAAACCTGCTAGGTACAGATTTCAGTGGTGTGAGCACCATCTACATCTAGTGACAGTCTACACTAAATATCCTTGTGTCATTTCACATTAAAAAGGTGGGAAATATTTCAATTCAACTATAAGGAAGTAATTATTAGCATTATAACGAGACACATTCACACCAAGCAGTCAGGAAACCTCATATGGTTTATTGTTTCTACTAGTACCAACAATGATAAAACCTCACTCCTGAGCTCACAGCAGATTTGCTCTCAGGGTACAGCAGCAAATCTGCTTTGAAGTTTGCTCTTAAGACCTCTGTGTCAAAGAATTTCTCCACTACCACCACCACACTGAAGCGTCTGATACATCAGGAGATTTCAAAACAATTCCTTTTGTCTGTGCTATGGGACAGTGTGGCATGCTAATGGAACATGTCATTCCTTCAAAATTACACTTGCTTCCAAAGTTATATCAAACATGTTATTTATCTTAGAATTAGCCGCCATACTCTCCCTGTTGGGTTTTCTTCCGAGTTATTATTCTTCCTCTTCAAGAAGCTTCTCTCTTTTTACCACAGGGAAACAGAAAGGATGTGAAAAAAATTATAAATCAGGAAGTGTATGTAGTCAGCCATATCATCTGCAAAGCCACTGCAGCACAGCCTCAGAACTGGAGAGGCAGAGCCTATCACCCTCTCCACCACAGAAAAAAATAAGTGGAAAGACTATTTTGCTGAAGAAATAGAATGAAAACTGAGGAGCCTGTTTACTATTGAAGTTCAAGGGAAGCTGCTTGTTTCAAGGGACAAAGCTTGTAAGTGCTCTCTTTTCCTCTGAATTAAAGATTCCTTCAAGGAATTCTGTTTTCAGATTACTTCTATTTAGATGAGGAAGGCTAAGTGGGTATGTTTTCACTTACTCTTCCACCTTCACAACCTATCTGAATACAAACTGGCAAAGCCCACTACACATCTCACTGTTTCAAAACATCTCAATGGGAAGGTGTACAATGTTTTCATTGCACTTTCCCCTCCAATACTCGCAGCGAGTGCTCAGCTGCTGTTTTCCCTTGATGTGACCTACATAACAAGAGATCTGCCTCCACAGAGATAACAGTTACAACAGCTGTGGCTGATGAAAAACAATGGAGCTGTTTCATCAAATAGACGCTTCCTAAATATTAGATCTGTTTTAATTGGCCTTATTATCTCTTAAAACCAGTATTTGTGATAAATATCAACCCTCCTATGCATCCATCACTAGTATAGATCTATTTAGAAACAGAAGTCTTCCTGCAATCTGGCCTCAAACAAAGCAAAGTAATAGAACCAAACAAAAACAGAACACCCACAATACAAAGCAACAGTGCAGGGAAATATCAGGCAAGTGACCGTGTGTTCCCCAGTCCCTGCCGTGCCCCTGCCCAGCAGCAGGTGAATGGCCCCACACACCTCTGGAGGCAAGGGAGGCTGAGGCAGCCTCACCGTGTGACTAAAGAGCAAAACTGAACAAATACACCTGCCTGCCAATAACTGAAACAGGGAGAAAAGAGTGCATTGACTTTGGCAGGGTCTTAGCATACAAGTCCTACAAGTACAATTACAATTGATAAGGGAAATCACAGTGTAAGAACATGGACCTTTAAACTGGATACTTCACAGAAGAAAACTGCTATATATAAAAGAAGGGAAAAAAGAGAATGGCCTCATACATAAGCAAGTCTTGAGATAAAACACTCTGAAAATTCATCTTCCAGTTTTCCAGAAAAAGTTCAGAACTGTTGTTAGAATGACAAAACAATGATATTGCTGAAGTGTAACTTGAAGAATGATCTTACCATCTTGTTGACCTCTATTTTTGGGAAAGGAAAATAAAAGCTCCAGAGAAATATCATCTAAAGATATCATGAGAAAACAAGCAGCAGAAAAGAAACACTGGAAAAGCATAAGACACCACTGAACTCGTAAAATTCCCTGACATAGTTCCACTTGAAGCTTTTATTATACTTACATTATCCAAAGAAGTGAGAAGCACTGAGACCCAACCAGTCCCTCTGGCATCAAGGCATTACAGCTGACCTTTGTGTTTTGTTTTGGTCAGGGTTTTCCCTGGAAAGGACATTGATGGGATCTCTCCCGGGCACAGCTGGCAGAGCTGTCACTGCCAAAAACACAACTGATCTCTGGGACTTCACCTACTTTTCATGTTTCATAAAAGAACTCAAGAGACTCAAAGCATTAAAACCAGACACACAGCCCAACAGTGTACACTCCCTCTGGAAGACAATCCTGGCTATTATCCTCACATAAATGCAAGAGAACTATTCACCAGTAATTCAAAATTGTCCCACTGTAGAAGAATGGCTGAATTGAAGGTGTTTTGCAAAACTAAATCTCAGAAAGTGCAATATGTTCAAGACATTTAATTCTAGAGAATAATTTTTAATCCCAATAAACTCCCTTGAATGTTGGCTACAGGAAACATATAGCATGATGCTGTAAAAATGAATTCACTTTCTTTATACCTACCATTTAAAAACAGCCTAAGTAAGCAGAGCAAGCATGCAATGGTACACAGAACTTTCTGTACTCTCTTATCCTACACTAATATCTTTCAGAGCTACTGCAAAACCTTGGTAATTAAGGCTGACAGGTCTGCAGCTATTATTGTGTCACTCACCAAATCATTAAAATAAAAAAATTCTATGGTGAAATTTAAGAGTGTGGTGGGGTTCCTTGTATTGCCCTCTGCCCCGAGGAGTTCCCATCTGACTTTATATACTGTTGTAATTATTTTCATAATTGATTTCACACAAGTAGGCTTCAATATCACTTTTCTACAGACTACCCTAAACAATTAAAAGTCAATTCAGTTCCATGTAAAAGTACCCAGTTTTTCTCCTTAACTTTAGAATGAGTTTAAATGTCCAATACAGTCAACTGGAATATACCAGAAAGTTGAGCATCCAGTAAAGAAATCTCTCACTACCTCAAGGCACCTGAAAGTCAACAACTGCTATGGCTCTGGTCTGGAACTCCTTGTTTACACAGCCTAGAACTCCACACCATGTTTTGAGTGGAGCAGTTGAACTCCTCTGAGCAGATGTACTTTATATGAGAAAACAAGTAATAAGATCCCATTAGATCTTTACTCAGTAAACAAACCACGACAAAGCCAACAATGAAGACAGGGCATACACATTTCCTATCTCTTCTTGCAACAGTGCACTAGTAGGTCAAAACAATGTCCTGTAACTGCAGTGGTTTGCAGACAGGTAAAGAGGCATGTGTGACAACTGCACCAAAACTGGAGATTGCAGGACAGACATCCCAGTGTAGAAATGAGGCCACACCAGTGATGGGAAGGACAGAGCACATTAACGTGCAATTAGAAGCTGAAGTCTTTGAAATTAGAGACTGCAGAAAGGGAAAGTAAAAGATGGAAACCGGGTAGTAGCAAGATGGAGGTTCCTGATATGTTTGTGAGGGAGGCAAGTGGCAAAAAAAGCATGGAAAATTAGAAAGAGTATAATAGAATCTTCTATTTGCAATTATCCCATAATCAACAGAAAATTCAGTTAAGCATTTTCAACATTTATTTGCAATTCAGTTCAGAACACGAAGACAAAACCCCCAAACCAACAAAAACAACACTCCAAACCTACAAAAGAAGCAAAAGTCCCATTTGTAAATTCAAAAGCTGGGATTTCAAGTGTAAAGCAGGTTCATGAAAACTACATTCAAAACTATTCAACTGCTTCCCAGAAAAGAAAATCCGAAAAACATGAAATTGAGTTCAAAGTACACAACTCTTATTTAGATACAGCCACTATCTGAGTTCAGAAGAAGCTATAATTTGTCTAACCTCAAGGTTCATTTTAATCTAAAAAACCATGGCTGCACCTGTAGGAATCAACAAAAGCCACCATCAACTGAAAGGCAGACACAGAAAACCCCAGGTTATTCTGCAGCAGATTCTGCCCGATACCCTCAAGTGGCCTGTGTAGCTGCACAACCATTGCCTTGTGAGCAAACAAAGTTCCACTTCCATGTTCTCAGTTACCACCAAGTTTTCTAATTTAGGTGAAGATGAAATTTAAGTTAACTCAGACTCTATCACCGAGCACTGGACTACACAATACAAATGTTGAGCAACATGAAACAGTTTTAATTTGCATTTGGGGCCAATACAAATACTGCTCAGAAATTGAAACACATGGAAGCAATTAAATGGACACCCCTCTCCTGTTTTCACGAATCTTGTAAAAAGCTAGTGGTGTTATCTTAACACAGCAGAGCGATCAAATGACTTGTTTCCTTCTATGTGCTAATCAATTTGTAATAAAGAAGCCAACACGGTTTCAGCAGCCTTCTACAAAATGACCAAAAGCGAAATTTTTCCACCATAAATAGTCTGACATGTGCCTTTACAAAGAGGTTTTGAACGTGGCTCTCAAGGACAGCCATCCTGTTCCTCGTTCTCCAGGCCTGTAACTGCAGCCAAGCCAAGAGTTCTGTGAAGTTCACAGGAAGAAGGGAGGATTTTGTGATGTGTATAAAGTCTTTCAGATTACTGATTAACAAGAATCTCAAATGAAGAATACACACATTTCTCAACCCAAAGCCTCAGAATATAACCTTAATAAAACCCTCATTACTCCTATCTGGGAAGTGGAAAATCTAATTCAGAACCTTATCAGTGCTCTCTTACACTGCAGACAAGCAGGCACACACTCATCCTGTACCAGCTGGGTATGACTGTCTGATTTGGCAGCACCACTGCCCGAGAGCCAGGATAAGAGGAAAGGAAAAACCCAATGCGGTAGTCTGGTTGTAATTGGTATTTTAAGAAAGGAGAAGGAATATGAGGAGAAGTAAGAGTGTTAAGGAGACCATTGGTTCCAGATTTCTGCATATATTGTGTATTAGTCAACTTTATTGTCTAGATTACCACAGGCAATTGCATGAAAAAAGAGGAGCTGTAAGCTTTGGTATCTCAAAACTAACAGGTTTTTTCCAGATTTGAAAAGGTGAACACAAAGCCTCACTCATGCACTTTGAATAAACTTTTATCCCAAGAAGAAAACAGGCTTACATATGTCAGCCTCTGTTATCCTCAACCAGATGCCACATATTGCTTGAATTCCAGCATTCCCAGCAAGAACTATTTAATCATTAAAAAACATTTTGCTACAAAATGTATGCCATCCCCACGCTATTTTCTATCTTTGCTATAGCAGAAGCTTGTCATCACTCTGAAGCTCACACATCCTTCTCCAAGGTTCATGTTGAAAGTAACTACTAAGAAAGGTACTGAGCACTTTTTTCCAACATTTATGTGTCGTGCCTGCAGCACTAGTTAGCTCTCTGATCTCAGGCTTGCGGCCACTGCTTGGACCAGAACCACATACACCATCTGGCACGAGGTGCCCAGAAACAGGAGATGCGAAGGCTTTACAAGTCCCCAGACACTAAATGCATCTCGCGCTTGTGCCCAAGCACCGTAAGTACATCCACCCTGTTGAACCCCCTGATCTGCAAACCTGCGGCAGCACTCGCAGTACTCCAGGAGCGGCCACAACCCCCCGCATGGCACGCTTGGCTCTGTCTCTCTTCTGAGAGCCAGGACGGAACAGAGCAGTAACAAAAGCAGCGAGCCCTGCCACGCACAGGCGCCCCGCAAGCGCTGCCTCCGGCGGGGAAGGGGCAGGGCGGGCACCAGGCCGGGCACAGCCCCGGCCCTGCCACTGCCCCGGGGGCACCGCCGCCCCCAGCCCCCCGCGGCTGCCCCGGATCCCCCGGCGCTCACCTTTGCAGACGGGCGAGCTGGGGCTCTTCCTCTCGGGGGAGCTCCTGCCTGGCTCCGGCGACTGCCGGCGGTGGTGGCGGACCCTGCCCTCGGGCAGTGGGGGCACGGGCGAGGAGCAGGGCGAGGGCGCGCAGCCNGCTGCTGCTGCTGCTGCTGCTTGAGCTGGAAGGGCACCGTGGCCCGCATGGGCTGCAGGCGGCTGCTCGCCCCCGCCGCT
>VWZD01005403.1:1640716-1758826 GCA_013396695.1 Sakesphorus luctuosus | reverse complement strand
CCCGTCCCGGAGCCGGTTCCCGCTGCCGTGCCCGATCCCGAGCCCTGTCCCTGTCCCGAGCCCCGCGCGCGGCGCCCGCAGCCTCCGACCGCCTCATCAACAATAGTGCCCGGGCCGCGCGCCCCGCCCACCGCGCCCTCCCATTGGGCGCGGCTCCGCTCGACTCGCGCAGCTACGGCGCGCCCATTGGCTGCGGGGCGCGCGCCCCGGTGGCCGTGCCCGCGCGCGGGGGGAGGGGCTGTCGCGGAGGGGCCGCGCGCTGCCCCCGGCACGTGCCGCGGGGGGACACCCCCCAGGGGACACCCCCGACCGCGGACACCCCCCCATGGGGACAACACTCCCCTGGGGATACCCACCCACCGAGACAACCCCCAGGGGACACCGCCCCGGGGACACCCATCGAGACACCCACGGGGGACACCCACCACCGAGGGACAACCCCCCGGGAGTGCCACCCGGCTCCCCGGGACACCGCGGCCACGTGGAATGCTGGAAGCCGGCAGGGGTGGCGGCTGCAGCACACTCGTGTCTCGGTCCCGTTTCCAGGGGACCATTATTCCTATTCTGATCCATTATTCCCAGCCGTAGGTGCATTCCAGGAGAGGACGGGGCTCCGCAGCGCTTATCCAATCGCTTTGCCACCCGCTCGGCGTTACTGATGATGGCACCAGAGACGTGGGCAATATCCAGGCAGACTTGACCCCCTTTTCCCTTAATTGCTGTGTTTACTCTTTTCCATTAGGTTAGATTAGTTGCATCTTCACTACAATCTTTTAAAAATACCTGTTAAGCGCTGGCATCCTCTTAACCCGATTTACATCAGAGCAACGAATACGTGCATGGAATAGCCTTAGTTCCTGTGTTTGGGTTATTTAAATTCAAGGTAAACACGCTTAAGCACCCTATAGACCAGAAAGAATCCATAATCTTTTTTTCTGTCTTTATTGCAAATGCACGTTCTGAGTCGGCAGAACTTACCCAAATTCTTGTCCATATTGCTCTACAAGTTGCATGTTGCAATTGAATGGCATTGCTATGATACAAATGGTGGGACAATAAGTTACATACTGCTCTCTGTTCTTCAGCTTGGTTGTGCTTGGGTTTGTTTTTTGCCCTTTCCTTTCTCCTTTGCTGTTTCTGACTGAACCCTGCTTTGCTTTAAAAGCCCCACTTCCTCTTTGAAGAGCTCCGTCCTCGGGGCTGACAAGTTCAGCAAACCTGAAAGGCGTTTAAGCCTCCTGTGTGTGCAGGCCCTTCCCGAGGATGCCTGACTGGCCTCTCTAAAGCCTTGAAGGTTAAAGCTCTTGTCAGAGTTCAGAGCTTTCTACAAGCAATCGGACTAGCAAAAGAGAACAGCACAGATGTGTTTCTAGTAATGAGGTTGTTATGAAGTAAACTCTTAACATTCTGGATTAATTAAATTTATTTTGAAGATGATTATGCTACCTCACAGGTGCTGTAGATACTGGTAATACAGCCAGAAGGAGGGCTGGATGGGTCATTCAGAACTGGCTACAAGAGGCTACCAGTGCTCAGTCTTAAGAATTCTTTTGGGCTACCCCTGAGAGTGGCTGCCAAGGGAAGGTGGCAGAAGCCTGGCAGATCCCCATCAGTCCTACTGAATCCCTTTCCTCAACTGTGCAATTTGCTCAGGTTGCTTTATAAATTGCACACAGGGCCTCTTCCCAGTCCTTTCCTTGCAGCCATCACAAGCACAGCTGTTACACGTGGCAAAGCATCAGAATTCCAGATAACCCAATTAATTAAATACCCGGGAGACAGTGCTCTTCTCACCAGAAATGGCTGAAAGGCAAAGAACAGTATAGGCTGTGCACTAATGTCATTGGAGGTGAGGGGATCTCACAATTCCCTCGGTGACTCCATGTATATATTGGAAAAGGGAACATGAGCTTCATAGCTCTCCAAAGGCAAACGCTCAGGAGGTAGAAAACCAACACCCAGCATGTCTGAAGAAATAAATGGAACCTGTCTGCTGCTTTGTCCTTCAGCAGTTTCTGTGACTCATCTGTGGGGCAACACAGCAAAAGGAGTTTTTGAGAAGGGGAAGAAAGTCTGAATCCTTCTGAAGGCCAGTTTTGCCATACCATAAAGTCAAGGGAGCTGCACAGGAGAACAAGCTGTAGGAAATAAATGGCAAGATGAACATCATCAGATCCCAAGGGATGTGATCAGCAGAATAACAGCTATGTCTCCACCAGCTACCAAATTAAACACAGCTGGGGAGAACAGCCCTACCTGGAGCCTCTGGCAGAGCACAAGGGGAGGCTCGAGGTCACCTGGAGGATTTTGGAGTTGTGGACAGAGAGGATCCAAGGCCTGCTATACTCCAACTGAAAAAGCAATGTTGGCATCACATGAAGGGGTTGGAGCTGCCTCAGAAGTGACTGGTACTGGGCGCAGCTCCTCCTGGCACCCCGACTGCTGGTGTGGGGCTGGATGTCCCCTCCACACTCCATGTGGCATCAGCTGCATGATGTTAAGTGAGTCACACTGATCACACAGCAGGGTTGAATAGAAAACCCCAGTCACCCAGGAATTTTGGAAGTGATCATGAACTGGCCAGGCAAAGATTTCAGAATACTGTCAGAGGAGGAGGTGACATGGGCTGAAGAAGCTCCACTATAATGAATGAGCAGGAAACGAGAAGCAATGTGAGCGGTTCACTGATGGAAAGCTGCCGTGTGGAGCCTCACACAACGAGCCACAGAAATTGCTGAAGGACAAGGTGAATCGAGTCAGTTTGCTGAGGTGAAACCATCCACGTGGCTTTAGACATGACTGAATGAGAAACATCTCTACTGACTCCTGGATGGTGGCAAATGCTCTCCAGGGATGGCTGCAGCAATGGAAGCAGAACAACTGACAGTGCAGGGGAAAAACCAGCTGGGCTGCTGAACTCTGGCAAGATATTGCTGCTTGTAAAAGTGTGCTGAAAAACATCAAAACAGGCTGCTAAGATTCAAGTAGCTCAAGTGGATCTGCACTGGCAACCCAAGGGTGAGTTATTTATTCAGGGACTGGCTGAGCTTTGGCTGGCAGGTGATGAGCAATTGCATTGTGTATCACTTGGTTTGTATATTGTTCTATTATTATTATTATTAATCTATCCTATTAAACTGTATCTCAAACCACAAATTTTACTTCCCCCCACCCTGGGGGAGGTCAAGTGAGAGAGCAGCTGTGTAGTGTCACCCTGCCAGCTGCTCGACAGGTTAAACCACAACAGCAGCCCAGAACAGCACACAGTTATCCCCAAACAGGTTAATTTATGCAACATTTGTTTCACTTCTTTGCTGCAATTTTCAGTCAAGAGCAGAAGATGCAGTTCTTCCTGCTGTGACAGCACCCACTGCCAGTGCCAGCACACTTGTGCAGCAGACTTTCATCCCTTGGACAATTTATTCTCCCCAGAAATACTGGGAAGCAGTATTTCCAAGCCTTTGGAAGCAGTGTGCCATAAAGATAATTCCAAGGCATAAAATATTCTGAACGCATTTGTATTCCTGTTACTGTTTCGAAGAGGCCAAAAATGACAGGTATTGATTCACACTTATTTTCATGACGCATGTTATGGAGCCGAGTCACGACTTTGAACACAGCAGATACCTGTGGCAATTATAGTACTTCCCACGTTATTCACACTGCAGAGATGACACTGCTCCACACAGTTGCTGCGAGAATAAAACCCAGAGCATTTCTGTGCACTGCTCGTCAGCAGTTGTATTGCTGTACACGCTGCAGACGTGAGAGTTCAACATGTAAAGTCATGTACTCAGACCTAGTCAAACACCATGTACTCGGTACATTCATTTGTTTAAACTGTAACAAATGTGTTACAACAGGATTTTACTCCTACACCTTATGGACATAATGGAAGGAGCTAAAGCAGGATTATGAACTTGAAAATAGTTTTGAAACTTCAATTACGAAAAAAAGTCCTCAAAACAAAACCCAGCCCCAAATAACTTGGATCCAGATCCTCCAGACTCTCCCTGTAATTCACACCTCTCAAGCTCTGGGATTTTTTTAGCTGTCACCTTCCTCTCTGCCTGCAGACTTTGCCAAATGATGTCCAGGCCGACTCTGAGCACCACATTTCATATGGTTTCACGTGGAACGTTTATGCTGGGGTTTCTTCAAAGCCATGTCCCCCTTTACTCTGCCTTGGAGGGTCTCAGCACCAACCAGAGTCCTGCCAAAATGTCAGTGTTGGGAGATCAAACTGAGGTATGGCAGATGTCCCCCTCCATGCAAGGTGTGTGTGGACTCTTTCTTGAACTACAGTGTGTGGTAAATGCTGCAGATACAAACAAATCAATCCAAGGGCTGGAGCACAGTGAGTGCCCTGCAGGGCAGACTGATCAAACACACAGAGCTGCATAGACCAATCTGCAACCTGCTGGAGGCAGGGACCTAAAGAAGGCAGGGAACTGGTCAACTGGTAACTCCAAATGAAAAGCAGGGAAACAAGGGCCAAAAGGGTTTAACTAAACTGACAGGCCCAAATCCCTCTGTACAGTGAGTAAAACACCTAAGACTGAGGGAGTTTCCTTGTACTAAGGACTGAAAATGTGTGATAGTACTGCTCACTGCTCATAATAATAGCTATGAAAAGTGTTCTGTTAAAATAACAGTAATAATAGTAAACCTTACAGAAAATGACTGTGCTTCAAACAGCACAAATATGTTATTGTCTTATTCCAAAATAAATAAATGCAAAGCAGCACATGTAGAGGAGTAATCTACTGACTGAAATTGGTTTTTTACCTACAGTTGTTGCAAGTAATATTGAAGGTTGAAAGACTAAAGATTCTGGGAGTATAATCTAAACAGTAGATTGTGCCCCAGGATATTTCACTGCATTTCTCATCTCTCCCCTGCAGAGTGAGTTTGTTTTGCTTGTTTCTGTGGGTGTTCAACATCAACTGGAGGAAAAAACATTTTAAAAAATAGGACAAATATAATAGAATTTGCTTTACACAAAACCTGTAAGAGCCTAGTTAATAGTCCAGAATATCTGGGGGATTTGAGAAGGCAAACAGATTGAAATAAGGTATTAAGATTAAAAAAATAAAAAACAACAGATGGGACCTTGGACATAAATCAAACTCTGTACAATAAGCAAAACGCACTCCTGACACATTTTATGAAGTACAATCTGTAAGAAAAGTTGTCAGAGAAATAACATCCAGAGGCTTCAGTGCCTCTCTGGCGTTAAGATATTACATTTTTGACAAAAAACTCAGTTCCTCAGTGCGACATTTACCTGCAGCTGAAGAGAAGCTCCCCCTGCGTGGTCCTGGCACACGGAATTTCCTGGGAGAAGTACAAGGTTCATTTCTTTAGAAGCCTCTGCTAAGTTCACCAAGATGTGACATGTTTTCCCCCCCACACAGATCAGTTTTCTGAGCACGTGTTAAGTGTCAGCAGCAACACTAAGCAATAACCTTGTGGTGGGTGTCCAGCTGCTGGAGGAGAGGGGCAGCTGGAACCCCACTTGGCTCAGTGAGGGGAACTCTTGCCAGCTGAGAGTGACTGGAGCTGTTGCTGGGTTGGGACGAGGGAAGAGAATGAGCAGCAGAAAAGGCCTGTTGTCCACCACATTTTGGAATGATTTTTTCAGTAACACTGAGAGAAGTGGCCCAGTTCATTTAAACAAGAGACAGTATAACCTCTCCTGGGTACCCTACAAGGTGCCAAATGATAATTTACAGACGATTCCTTCTCATCAACAATGAAACTTTGCTTCCTAAAAGGAACAGTCTCAGTTCATGCCTTATGTAGGTAATGGGAACTCCTGCTTGCCTGTGCCTTAAAAGCACATTTCTATCCCTCATGATCACAGAGTGAAGCTCAAACACATGATTTAATTGAATTCTGGCTTTTCAGAAACAAATAATAAATAAAGTTAGCTGGGTTAATAGTGATTTTAAGCCAGCTGTTTCTGAGGCCTGATTGTGAATTGTTAATGGTCCTGCAAGATAATTCTTGGCTTGGTATCAGAAATACAGGTTCCCAGCAAATTCTTTGGACCTCAGCAGAGATCCATCAAGGTCTGTCTCCTGTAGGAAATTCTCTAGTCACCTGTACATGCCTTGGCTGCACCGGCACAACTGACCAGCAACACCCACCTCGTGGGCTGGAGTCAGACCTACACCTGCTACAGTGATTTGTGTCAGAGCTCATTTTTTAACTAATCCAGAGACCTGGAGGTGCTAGAAATTACTCTTTACAAGGCACCTGAAGGGCTGAATTATTACCTTTTCAATATGAGGAAAGGGGGAGGGGGAGAAAGAGGAAGAAAGGGAAAGAGATTGAGAAAACCAGTGTAATTTCAGTATTACAGCAGACTGGTGGAACACCAGGGACTGCAAAGCACAGACCAACCGTCAGGAACTAAAGCAGGAACAGAGCACAAGATAACCTCACTTCCCTTGCACCATAAAAGTACATCGTGAAAACCGTATTCTGGTCATTCTGATTAAGAAATCTGGTATCTTGTGGCATGAATTTCTCCAAACAAAGGCTGCAATAAGTGCAAGAGGAAAGCAAAGAGCCTGTACCAATCCTAGGAGCTGCCTGCAGGCCTGTTCCAAGCAGTGGCACTGGTAAAACGAGCTGTACAACCTCTGTACCCTCTTTATCACAATGCCCTACACTATCCTTTCCTGTTAGCACTTGGCAGCAACAACAAAGACATTGGGCCAAAGAAAAATGCTGAGTTCTACTGTGTTGCTAATGCCTGAAACAAACACCTCTACCTCCCTCCATGTTTTCTCCTTCCTCAAATCCACCTCCTGCACTTGAGTCGCTGCCCACTGCCTTTTGCCCATTATCTGCCCAAAGCTGCCTGCTCTCCACTGACTGTATGTCCTCATTCTCAGAGGTGCTTGGACTGTGATAGAGGCTGCTGGGAAGCTCCTGTCTTTCCCATCAGGAATTGAAATGCACCTGGATCAGGTGTTTCCAACCTGTCTCAGTATTTTTATCCTTAACGTTTTTCCAGTGCCCATGCGAGAAATGCCATTTGCTCAGACACTGCATAGTAAATACAGACTTGCTTTCCTTAATCACCTCCCACAGAGCAGCTGTCCCCAGGCAGCCTTATTTGTTGCCTTTGTAAAGGAGGCAGGAGTGATTCCCAATGCATGGCTTTGCTCAGATCACCATTTGTGGATTTCTCACAGACTTCCCCTGGGGTACTCAGAGCTGAAAGAAGAAGATCCCCTGACACAAAAGCAGAATACCCAAGTGTACCATTTAAATTCCAGGAATCAAAACATTTCAGCCCCTCATTGGATGGAGAATGACAACCTTTCAGGCTAACATGAAAAGCTGAATTTATACAGATATAAACATTTTGGTATAGTTGAGTTTTCCTGCCTGTGGAAAATTAACCTTCTTATCCACTAGAATGTGCTTTGGGTCATGGCAGTGAGCAGATGTCTATAATCTCCTGCATGTGGAGAATTTCCATAACATCAGAATTAGCAAGAAGTAAATGGGGAAAAAAAAACCCTGAATGGAAACCAATGGAAGACTGACATGGCTGTGTTCCACAAAGTACGTTCTGCAGCTGCATCACTGCTCTGGAACAAAGGGGAATATAATTACTGCTGTTTTACTTTCATTTCCCATTAGCAAAGCAAAAGCTGAATAAAAGTGGTTGTTTTAATTCTGCAGGAGAGAGCTGGCAGAGGTGAGTGTATGAGGTACACAGGGAAACCTCTGAGGAGACTTTTTCTTAAGCCTGAGTAGCTCATGCACCCACCAGAAAAACACATCAGTAAAATGCACCAGTAGCACTTTGTTAGTGCAGGGCTGAGCCAAGGCTTCTCAGATGCCCTGAGGATAAGGCTCAGCCACACCTGCCAGGGTAGGGCAGGACTTGGCTGCTCTCACTGTCAGCAAAGAATGGTAATTGCTTTTGGGGATATGTCTACTTCTTTTGCTCTGCTGGCTCCCACTCAGCGGTGGCTCCTGCTCTAAGGGGGAGCCAGGCTTGCCATGGTCCCTCCCTGTCCCAGCAGTTTCTCAGTTCACTCTTGCCGATGCCTGAAATACACATCCCCCCACTGCACTCGTGGGGCTGAGGTGATTTGCCATAAAGGCAGAGACTCAACCATACACCACTTGCCTCCGTTTGTTGCTTCCTCCTTACTTACAACAGCAAGAAATGAAGCTCCTCATTTTGTCTCCTTTCTTTCCTCACATTTTGGAGTTAGTTCTCTGGCCACAGAGGTGTAAGACTTGGACCACTTTCTTATTTGCCTGCAAAAATCATCACTGTAGATAAAGAAAGATAAATTAACAAGAATTAAGTAAGGAGGAGAGACGAAACCAACAAAGCAACTGAGTTGCAGATGGATCCCACCAATGTGGGATTGTAGAAAGTGCCAGTTGGTGGAAATCTGCTGCATCCTTCTACTATCTTAATCCATCTCTTTTAGTTCTGTTGGGCAGGATGGCAGCTCTGGGCTGGGAAAGCTCCTGCTTATAAGAATGCCAGGACATTGTCTCTTCATGGGGAGAAGAAAGTGCCAATAGCCTGTGTGAGAAGGATAAGGGGTTTCTCTTTTAAATCTTGTCCCGCCTGCAGAGGTTGGTGCTTGGTGTTCCTCCACATACCTGAGTGCCACCAATCCTGAGCTTTCCCCAAGCACCACCCAACCCAAACCGAAGGAGAAAAGTGTTGAGTTTAACTCCCCTTTCTCCAATTGTTTTTGTTTGTTTTGGTTTTGTTTTTCCACATTTAAACCCTTAGCAGGCAGACAAAGTGTGACAAGAGGGCATGCAAGGCCTGCTGCTTTGGAAGGCACACAAACTGTTCAGTTCCAGTGCAAGCCCCTGGCCTGGCTGAGCAGTGGGAAAGGGCAAAGGAGCGAGCAGAGGCGCTGCTTTACTGCAGCAAACCCTCCCGAGGAGCTCCCGGGAATGTGGCACCGGGTGACCTGCCCCCTGCCAGGGTGTCTGGAAGTCCTAGTCAGTCCTCACTAACGAAGTAGTTCCTTATCCTCCAACCACACAACCAAGGTACAACAGGGTGTTCCTCTCATTCCTGGGAGCATCTTATTACTCTCGACCAATAACATGAAAAACCCACAAAAGACGGTGCTTTTTGTCATTAATATGATCTTTAATAAATGGAATAATGCACCATTTTACAGCAAGCCTTTTCTTTTAGGCCTAAAGAATAGCCTTTTAAATGTTCTTATCCAATGTCTCTGTATCAATACAATCTCTTTATTTAGGTTTATATATAACAAAACAATTCTTACAAGTATTCATAGAAAACTCTGTAGTGGCTTTAACAATGTCAGCTTTCATAGTGGCATCCACAGATGATTAAAAAACAAAAATTAGCTTTTTATTTCATACTCACACTGTTCCATGAAACACAACTTATACAGCATAGCAAGGGTACTGGGCAGCTTATACAAAAGAAATAACTGAAAGCAATTATTTATAAATTCATACATGACATTTCCTCAGTCGTTTGAGAGGAAAAGCAAAAATACCCGTTAACAAAAGGGTTCTGATGAGACTCCATAGTCAAGGATTTCTCCCCCTCTTCCCCCAGAAAAGCTCGCTCAGGAACTAATGCTCTCTTTACAGTCTTTCATAAGGAAAATGGCAGTTTCACATGTCCATATTTCAGCTTCCACAGAAGACCAAACCCTAGAAATCTGTCCTTTCCATGTTTATTTTCCTCTTATACTGCATTTGGGGGGTGAAATAAACAACAGCAATGGTAAAATATGAATCCAGCTTATATAAATGTGAATAGAGCACGCATTCCTCTAGAAACAAAAAGCAGACAAGAAACATTACATACAAACCGTTTTAAATACATTTCAACAGTATGAAAAGAGAGTAGAGTCACCAATCAGGAAATTCAGAAGTGACAAGTAAGTCAGCTATACCTTGGACTTGCCTGTTTGTTTTTGTGACTTCTTACAAACTACAGAAACATTAACTATTTTCTGTCCCTCTGAATAAACAAGACTGAAGTGTGATACTTCATGATACAGTTCTGAAGCACAAAAAAAAAAAAAGTAGAATCAAGTGCTCTAGAAATAAACCTCACACATTTTTGCTGTCTTAAAAACAAGTGAGTGGGCTATAAAAATTGACTTTTGGGAGACCTTGGAACTAGGAAATTATAAAGGCTAATTATTTCTGCTTTAAAATAGTTACCAGGCGAGATGCTGTGCCCCTGATGGGTGTACACTCCTGTGATACATCAGCAGGAGCCTGCAAGGACTGGGAAGAAATCCTTCCTTTCTGTGACAGCTACTGCACTGTTGAAGTGTGGTGTGTGCACTGAGTGCAATCAACTGAAAGGCTTGCAAATTTAAACACTAGCTGATCAATAGGCTTTTAAAAATATCTGACAATTGCATTATAAAGTAACATGACTCCAACTAGTTCCTGCTTATTTTGCACACGTGTATTAAACCACAGTGAAATAAATAGAAATGGCCATAAGAAGTAATTTGTGTTAGCAATGCACCACTAAACCAGACCTGTGTGGAGCCCAGGTACACAATAAAGGAATTGGTGTCAATCAGAATTTATCTTGAAACCTTCCACTGACACTGACCCGATGCAGTCCCACTTCTTGTCAGTGAGCACAGCTGTGCTGTGCCAGACCAGCCCCACACCTGGCACCCCATGGGCCCAGCCCCACACCTGGAACGGAACCCCATGGGCCCAGCCCCACACCTGGAATGGAACCCCATGGGCCCAACCCCACACCTGGAACGGAACCCCACAGGCCCAGCCCCACACCTGGAATGGAACCCCATGGGCCCAACCCCACACCTGGAACAGAATTCCACGGGCCCAACCCCACACCTGGAATGGAACCCCACGGGCCCAGCCCCACACCTGGCACCCCACAGGCAGGGCAGCAGGCACCAGGGCTCGCCCGTCCCATCCCACATCCCTCAGCAGCTCCCCCAGGGCTCATCCCCCCAAGGAACATTTAACAGCAGCCACAGAGCACAGCCCTCCTTCGCCCATATCAATGGCAGACTTTGTTCTGACTCCAATGGCACTTGGCTCAGCCATGAGCCCGTGAGGTGCCGATCCCCTGGGACAGACTTGTGCCCACTTAGATCTGCAGGAGCATCTACATCTGTTATCTGCAGAAATGGAAGTTCTGCCACCAATTTCACTCAGTACAGAAGAAACCTCGGAATGAGAACTCTGCTTTGTCACTATTTCACATCAAAACTGCACCTACTGGGGGGTGGGTAAGATTAAAAAGGGATGTATTTCTACAGCTGGGGCAGTCCTGTGGTGTAAAGGAGAGCACTCTGGACTCTGAATCCCAAGGACCTGAGTTCGAGTCTCAGTGGGGACCGTCCCCAGGCAGTTCAAGCCTCCCTGCCATCCCATCCCGTCACATCTCGGATGCTCAGCAGGGTCAGCCCCGGTCAGTACCGGGTGCTGTGACAGTCCCGAGGACTTCACTGTCACTGTCCAAGCTCGCTCGGCCGTGGCAGATGGGCCTCAGGACTTAAACGGTGGGGCCAGTTCTGTGCATGCTGTGCCTCACCTAAAACATCCACTGCACAGGCTGGAAGGGCACGTGGGGAGAGCCCTGCCCAAATCTGCGTTCACCCAGTCTGGCCATACAGATTTCTACAGCTACAGTTTTATATGACAATATAGAAGCCTTAAATGTAATTGAATTTAATGGGCTAAAACACTATGTTTAAATAGCAACCACACACATAATTATAGCTACTATATAAAAAGGCATTGTAAAAATTATGTGTTAGGTGTTTTGGGCTATTTTGTGATCTCCAAGAGAGGTACCTTAAATTACTCAGCTTCAAATAAAGGTTGTCACCTGCATTCCCAGGTTTCTTTCTCTCATAAATCCATTCCAGCTGAACAATCAGTGACAAGTCTGTCATGGGAGATCTTGAACTACTGGGCTGTATGTCAGAGTCTGATCCCAACTTCACTGTGATGCACTACAGAAAAATTTTTAAATGGCATATGAAAAAACCCCTATATTTGCTACCAGTGCTACCATCTGATGCTGTAACTCATGCACAACATACATATGCATCTAAATACATAAGGAGTTTACATAAAAAATATATATCTGGCTTCACTGCAATACATATAGTTTTCATTGATGAAAGGCTTAAAGTTGAACAAAAAATAATATGCACATTTTAAAAAGGAGGTTAATGTATTTCCCTGTTCAAATAGCTAGTGGGAGACCAGACAGAAAAATTCAAATACTCCAAATTTATGCAACATATTGAACTCCCAGTCTATAATCCAACTTTCATAGACTAATCAATCCAATTTCAATTTACTTTGATGAGCTGCTACAGATTTTCCAGTTAGACATCAGGTGATGTATATGCTACTGCACTTGGCAATTATTACTGAAACCAGCCTGTCCCAGCAATGGGAACTGCCATCATTTTTATACAAGTAAAAATCACAGCATAATTAATGTCTCCTGTACTGACTAAATATGTGAATTTTAAAATTCTCCCTAATTAGGCTAGAAATGTTCATAGTAACATTTCAATAGCAGAACAACTATGAACTTTTGAATATTTTTCATGAAAGAAAATTATAATCTGAACACAGATGTAGTAATGTTGATTTTTTTTAATATTTCACAAAGGAGTATCAGAGAAAAATGCACTGAACCTATAGCATATACAATGTATACATAAATATTTTTTAAATAATTCATTGTTATTAGATTTGGGGCAATAATCTATTCCATACAATTAAAGAACTTCCTTACTCTCCTGAGGCAGGCAGGATTATAGATTTCTTTTAGAGAAAGTTGATGGGTGGGAGGATATGGACTTTCTAAACACATTTATGAGCTGAGGTTTTTTTGTTGCCTGTTTCCTGAACCTTGCCAGCATCCATCTTGCATTGTTTTGGGCCCAGTGCACTGAAAAAAAATCAAAATGTGTTGCCTTTGAAAATTAGGTGGTTTTCTATACGAAAGCAAGACACAAATGGGCAGGACTAAGAAAGCAAAACACGAATGGAAATGTTGTTTCTTGGAATATTCTGACAGTATCAGATGGTTTTCCTTTAAATCAGGAGCCTCTTTGCTTTAGCTGGGCAGTTTAAGTGCACCTTGGAGCTTCAGGGAAGGCCTCGTTAGTACCAACTGTTCAGCACATGAAGCTATTAAGCATTAATAGCAAATTCAGGGCAAGTGTTGCACATAATGTGACTTGTAAATACCAATTTAGAAGGAAATACACCTGCCCATGAGGCATGTCCGTTCAAATTATTAGAACTCACATTCTAAAAACCGTATTATGTTGGTGACTATATCGTAGGAAACAGAACAAGAGACAATGCATTAACCTAAGCAACTCTTTTGGCTTCAACTAGTAAGTAATTTACTATAACCAGTAAGATTTTGGATTTTGTCTTATATATACAAACATCACAAGTGTTTGCTCTATCATTTTACTTGAACTATCTGTTATAAATTACCATAACAAATATTCTACTGTTGCCTATTTAACACAATTCATAGGTATTTACACTATCATTCTATTTTTATTTTGCTATATTTACCTTGTCTGCAATGTACATGAGAAACTGATAGAAAATTATCAACTGTTATCATTATCCTTTTTTTTTTCCTTAAAAAACAACCAAATAAAATCAAAATAAAAAACAACAAGGAAATAAATCACATTTGTCTCCCTTGTTTATAGTACATTTATCAACCATCCCTGTCCTGGTCTGTAGAAGTATTTCTCTTACATGTATTTTGTTTTGTTAAGGATGATTCCCTGTGGTATGAGATACAATTCATTATCATTGAACTTACAGAGAAAGTATTGGATTATGTGCTGTGACCAAAAAAAAGGGCATTTCTACATCAAGCATTAAAACTGCTAATCTGGTTTCATCTAGCTGTGCAGAATGACAATATTTTGCTACCTGCTTAAGAGTTTGTTTTGACTGACCTTTAAAAATAAATAGTTTTACTCTACTTAATCTATAAGGTATTTTATGATAAAGTACATTTTTCTATCATGTTACAAATTGTATTTGCAAAGCCAATACTTGCTGCTAATAATAATTCATCCCAGAGGCCCTGCAGCAAATGGTAGAAAAACAGGGAAAAAAAGGCATTATTTGCTTTAAGAACGTTCAAAGAAAAGTGCAGGAACACTCAATTATTTTGATTGCATTGATCACAAAAAAGTTGGATTTCTTACAAAGGCTTGGCCTGCAAAGAAAGGCTAGAGAAGACAGGGGCAAGAGGGCATGGGCTTAAGCTCTGCCAGGGGAGGTTTAGGTTGGATATCAGGAAGAAGTTCTTTACAGAGAGAGTGATCAGGCATTGGAATGGCCTGCCCAGGGAGGTGGTGGATTCTCCCACCCTGGAGGTTTTTAAGGTGAGACTGGACGTGGCACTGAGTGCCATGATCTGGTAATCACAGTGGGGTTGGATTAAGGGTTGGACTTGATGATCTCGGAGGTCTCTTCCAACCCAACTGATTCTATGATTCTAAATCTGCCTTAGCAGAAAGAAGCAGCAGTCAGAGGAATAACTTTTCTCTCCCCAGAGTGTTTTGAGTTAGACAAGAGAGTCCTAAATACTCTTTTCAGCCCATATTCTGAAATGCTGATGGATGACACATGCAAAGCAAAATCAAAAGTCCCTGGGAAAGGAGTGAAGAATCTTCAGCACATAGGATGCAGTGCTCAGCACAGAACAGCACAGCACACCTGAGATGGAGACTCAAGAGGGGCCAGAAGAGAAGGAAACCACAGCGAGCATCATGAACAGAATGCCAAACGTTCTGATTCAGGTCTTGAAACCCAGCTGAGCAACTGGCAGGTTTTCAACATCTGGGATGTGAGATGGCAGCAGATGGGAAGCTGGAGAGCGTATTAAAAGTCAAACCAGAGGAAGGTTGTATTTTTGAAGAGGGGAAATATAACTGTGCATTTATACAGGGGGATAACATAATTATGCCTCAGAGATGAGAGGTACCATTTGAACTGGTGCTTAAAGAACATCAGGAGCCTGAAATGTGCCTCTTGGCTTGTATTTCCACAACTACACTTACTCAAAGTCTGGATTTATAGAGCTATCTCTTGGAGATATCTAGGAGAATCTAAGAAACATTAAGAAGAAGCATTACAAGGGAAAATCATAGCAATCAAGCACAAACAAGGGATTTTGGGGAACAGCAAGAATCACATATAGCAAGGCAAGTATTAGGCTGGTTGTATCATCAGATACAGAACAAGGTTGGCAAAGTTTACCACAGGGGGAAAAAGTAATAAAACAGCAAGGAAACAAATGAGCTTAAAAGCAGCGAGCATCTGTTTCAGTCAGCTGAAAGGAGACAAGCTAAGGGAGGCAATTGTGTGCTGCCAGTATCCTGCCACAGGAGTCTGGCAGACTGACTGAATTGATTTTCTTTCTCTGAACATCACCAGCATTCAGATAAAGTGATAAAACTTTACTTGGTACCAAAGACTGATGTGTTACATTTTTTTATCTAAATAGTTTTTACTGAAGTGTTTCCAATCAGAAAGAATATTTCTCAGGTTGAAGGAGGTCCTGACTAATAATCAAGGAAATTAATTTTCTTTCCATAGAGAGTAAAACCAATCATTTCAAAAAAAGGTGAGGTTTACTTGACATGGTGAAAAAACAATTTATCTCAATAGATATTACATTCACATTCACTGACAGCTAAAATCAAATGTGCATACAAACTGAAAGAAGGGACTAGGCAGAGCGGACAAAATCCCCAACCCTCCCCCGCAAACACCCATGAATTTTAAAAGCATGCAATAAATTTTAACACAATGAATGAGGGGCTCTCTAAGAACTCTGAAGGGAGGATGAGTTTCAACTCAACTTGGCAACAGCAGTCAATTAGGATGCACCTACCTGCATAAGAAATTAGGTTGATTTTACCCCAGACTGTCTGCAAGGAGGTAAAACAGGAAAGATTCGTGACTCATCACAAAAGTGTTTTGTGCCAAGTAAGATTTGCGATTTTTTCTCTGTGTAAACAAAACATATTCACAACCTATCTTCACTCGAGCTTTTAAGTATGACAGTTATTAATATTTCTGAATAGGATGTATTTTTCAATGTACACCATTAGGGATCTAAATACGGTTTTACATAAATACAGGGGGTGGAACTGCACACAGAATAAAATGGCAAAAATGGCTGACATTGTTTCCTTACATTTGTTCACTGTTTCGTAATTCAGAACTTCACAGTCTGGCATCTACTACTACAAAGGAAACACATTATGATTTGGAAGGATCAAAGGAAAGGTACTGAGCTCAATTTTTTTTTTGTTCCTTTTTAAAAGCCCTTTCAAGCTGGGGGAAATTCATGCATTGTCACCTCTGAGCACAATGTGATTCAGGCAGCTGCTTCAAGCTGGCTACAATGTGCAAAGTTCACTGTCATGACCGGCTGACTGCTCAACTGTCAAGGAAAAATTAACAAATAAAAAATGGGAACATGTGGCAGTTTTAGAAACACACTTCTCAATAAAGCATACTGTGAACTATAGACTATTGCACATTTCAACATGACACAAGAAAAATAAGAGGTTCAAAAGAGAATACACTTTGTAACATAGAAATATACAGACTAGCTTGTGCACAGAAATCAAAACATGGTTACAAGACACCACTGCAGTCAAACCTGTCTTATAGTCTGCTTATGTTCTTAGTGACCTTAACAAACTGGTCCAAACTGATTATCAGCAATACTTTTTTTTGTTACTTTTTTTTTAAAAAAATATTTTGAGACCACATTTTTGATACACATATATATATTCCGTGGTCAAAACAGACAGACTTAACTTTAGCGATACTAAATAAAAGTGCAAAAACGTTCAAAAAATAAAACAAAATAAAAAAATATGGAAGCATAAGCTAAAAATTTTCTGCATAGCTGAAATCTATTTAAAGCGAGTCCTTGGTAGGGGTTGCTGACAGGAGGAGAAAGCAGTTTTTTAAAATGTCTTCTGCATGTTTGTTTCAAATAATGCAAAAAAAAGGTCATTTGTCGGCATTTAAAGTACTTCACAGGCAGTTCACTCCTGCGTCCTTGGACACCATGGTGGTGGCAGTGCCTCCCTCCGCCAGGTACACGGCAGTGCTGGATTTGGGCGGCGCTGCAGGGGCGCCGCTGTTGTTGTTGACCTCGCAGGGCAGCGGCTCCGTGGAGATGACCCACGTGGAGGGACGCCACCGCTTCAGAGAGTACGGAGTTTTCACACGTTTCTTGATCTTGTCTCCTGAGCCTGATTTGCCATCCTGTGAGGAGTCACCTACTGAAGGAAAAAACCAAAAAAAAACCCCAAACCACCAAACAAAAACAAAACAAAACAAAAACAGAGTAGAAAATAGTATTATGAGGAAGGTAAGAGTAGACTGGAGTCCAGGGTTGTTACTTATGTGAAACGGAACAAAATCTTATCACACAGAAGCAACTGCGTGGCAGAGGCATGACAGAGAGATCAAATGCAACAGCCACCACTAAACAAGGGGTTAGATTCTGTTCTCTGTCAGAAATTACTTCAGTGAAGTAATTTGTGTTACCTGGAACGCACATTGGCATCAAACAGGAGAATCAGCATTTGACATTTGAGGGGCTTTTGCAACCATAGTATCTTATATTACCTGTAATGGGAGGTACAAAAGAACGTTGCTACTACAGGACAGCAAAGGGTAGAATTTTAATAGCGTAATTAAATGTGAGGTCCACTAATTCTACTTCACCTGAAGACAAAATGGTCCGTTCTCTGTTAAGATGCTAAGTCAGGATTTGAACGTTGGGTTGCAAACCCAACTTTAATCATGGTAAAACTTCAGCGTTAAAATTCTGATTGTTAAAAAAACTTTATATAACCCTTTAAGTTAACCTTTGATTAGAAAAAGTGCTGCAATAATCTTTTTTCTTTACCTCAATAAGATTTCAAATCACATTCACATGTTAAGGCAAAAATTAAGGTTTCCTACTTAAAAGGAAGGCTTAAACATTGCACTGCTGAATATTCAACTACATTTCTTGAAGGTATGTTCTGGTTTGGTTTTAAACCTTTTATTTCCAAAGATGCCTGGCACCTCAGTTTATTTCACTAGTATCACAGCATCTGTCTAAACACAGTCAAGAGATTTGCAAGCACTTTTCAAAGACTACAGTGCCTTCTGGAAATACATATTCTCTTTAAAATGCACACCAGAAGGCCTTTCCAATAGCTCATACAGGCTCAAAGTCAAACACAAAGGATGTACCTAATTTAACTATTTGATTACATTCTTACTTTCAAAAGGAGAGTTCCATAATAACCTCTTAGATCTTTGGCCATAAAACCCTTAAGGTAGTTATTCCTTCTTTAACTACTTTGATTAATTTTTAATATGTATGTGGTAAACTGACAAATAATTGCTATAATTTTTGGAGCTCAGATAACAAAATAGAGAATACCTGACCCTTCATCCAGGGATTCACCTGGGCTAATACAGTAACATCAGTTGCTTTAAAAGTAATTAAGGATATAAGTAGTTATTATAATAAAATATTTTAATCAATGCATCTTAGAGACAGCTACTCTCAAGAAAATGAGGAAAACTAAGGGGAAAAATGCATAATGTGCCCCTGTAGAAAGGAATAGGAAGCTTTTTCATCAATATGATTTGCAGCTGCCAAGGTAGGGGCCTTGCAAGGCATGACAAAAGTTAACCTAGAGTCAGAATAGATGGATTAGAAAGGGACAGATTTATTCTGTGTGTGTGGAAGACAGATAGTGATCTAATGGTGCTGGAAATGATGGAGACAGCACTTTATCAAAAAGACTGAAATTGTGCTGACAGAGATTACATTTATATAGGATTTAATAAGAATGCTTTGAGGAGAGACAGGAGAAAAGGAACTAATTTCTATTCAAGCAGATACACATAGTTATTAAGCAAAGAAGTGTCAAGAGAAACTGGTAAAGTCCTGCAGGCACTTACACTGCATACTACTGCTATCCAAACTATTTGTAGCTGACAGATCCAGTGAATTAGGCCTCTGTGCTCTTCTAGTCTGGGTCTGCCCAGGATTCCTCACTACATTCTGGACACTGACTGCTGCTGCGTCTGGACATGGATTACTGTTGTTGTTATTGGCGTTTGTTCGGCCGTTATCCAGTGGCCGCTCCCTCCTGTCTACGAGGCGGTCCAGGACACCTTCATCATGGCCAATCTGCTGCTCCCGCCTCAGCAGGGGCTCGTGCTCATCAGGGCTGGAATTGATATTCAGGCGGCTGTCCTCCCCACTGAACTGGTTCTGAAGCATCTCCTGTGCCCTCTGTGCCACTGAGCTGGCCGTCTGGCCGGACGGCACAGAGCCGTTGGCGTACTGGGTTGTGCCAGCATGAGAGTTTATGCCATGGCCCCTCCCAGCCACTCCGTTCATGGTAACGGTGACGACATGAGGTTCTGCAGCATTGATAGTGTTCATCTTGGCAACACCTGTTTCCACCTGCTTCAAGTTTGATTTGTGCTTGCCACCAAATTTTAAGCGTGGCTCCTTTGTAGAATTTTTGGTGTTTAGAGGGAGGCTAGTGGGCCTCTTCGGAAGGTTCTGTTGCTTGGGCAGAGGATAGACCTGAGCAGATGGGACATCCGGAATCAAACATGCTTGACCATTGCCAGCCTGTGTGAAATCCTGTTGTCCTGTCACCTCTACTGCAAGTTTTATCAGTGGATAAAGCAAGCTGGAACTAGTGCTGCTAAGTGGATCTGGCCCACTAAACTGCTTAAGTGAATGTTCCATCAGATTCTCATCAGAGCTTTCTTTCAGGTTCTTATCCACTTCTTTTGGATCCAATTTATTTGTCTCTAAGTCCTCCTCTGTCAGCTGCAGACACACAGGGGTGGGCCCACCTGGCTGCATGACATTTGCGGTATGCAAGTTTGTTTCATCCAAATAGGGCATTTCAGATATGGTGGTCATGCCAGTGGTAGGAGTGAGGCCAGTTGTGTTGGTGGTGGCAGTATTGGTGGACAGGCTGGTGACACTTGTCTCGGGACTAGGGATGCGAGCTTGTGCTTGTTGCCGCTCGTAGTTAATGGAATTTCTATTCTTTTCGCCCGAAGTCAAGGGTGTAGTGGACATTGAATGCTCAGAAGAAATGTTCTTCACTATGCTGTCAGTGTGGTGGATTGAATCCTCAATGTAGGAAGAGGAAGAGTAATCTGGATATGGCCTTATCTTTGATACGCGTCTATGATGTGATAGATTCCTTTAAGAAAAAACAAGGGGTATTAAGATCATACATGTAAAAATCACCTCATATTATAAAGCCTCTCATATAAGAAAGCTGAATGCCTTTCTGCTTCTTTTAATGCACAGACTAAGGACAGACACAATACAAACAGAGATATTTCAGTAAATTCCTTAAAAAATCCTGGGTAACAAAAAATTGATTTTACTAAGGTAAAATTTTGTCATGGATCTACTAAGAGAACAGTAATTTTTTTCTGTTTGTCCAGGTGACTGCTAAGTACTGCTCTAGATGCAGAGAAGTGACACTGAACGAGGTCAACCAGAACTCAACAGTCAAGAGCAAGGAAGTGATGCTGGTAAAAAGATCCTAAACCATGAAAACTCTACTATTTTAATGATTTAGGTATTCTGTGAATTGAATATAGTTTTTTCATGACAATAAACACTGCCATATACAGCAACATTATTCTTCTCTCAAATCCAGATCTCTAGCATACACTATTAAGCACTAATGTCAGTTCTGCAAATTCTTGCTCCCTATGATCATATGTAAGCAGAGAACGTGCAGCACTTCTCTCTCTGGGGTCAGAATAATGATGCCTTAAACAATGGCCTGCGGTTCTTTAATTGAAAAACTACAAGTTTGAGACTCTCTAATTGCCTGAACTCGTACTGACTGCAAATTCAGTTTTAGCAGTACACTTTAAAGAGAAGTTTTATGCATCACTTAGCAAGTGTCCTTAAAGACAACTCACTTTGTTGCTCCATATTGTCTCAAGCCTGCTGAGCCAGTTTGCCTAAGCTCAGTTTAAAAGGCACAGCTGTTTACATAAAAGGTGCCTGAATTCCAGGGACACCTAAGGAGATCCTAAGGACATCAGCAACCAGGATCATGCCATAGACAATACCCATATGCACACTAGCTCATGTAACACACCACCCCCTCCACAGGTGCAGAAATGTTAAGCCAGCAGCAAGCTGTAGCCTCCCTCCTGGAGCAAGCTGAGCACTGCATTGGGCATCTGCTGCTGACTAAACTCAAATGTACTCTCTTCTTACCGCTCATTTTGCATGGCAGTTGACATGGGGTTGACTGTTGGACTAACTGATTTATTTCTCTCCCAGATCATCATGAGTTCTGCCATTCTCTCCTCAGCGCACTGTGCTGTCAGTCGAGCTTCAGCATCTTGATCCCAGCAGTCTTCAATTGTTTCTTTAAGTGACCTCACAGCCTGCCAGGAGACAAAATCCCTTTATCTTAAATTATTTTCCCTTTATATTGTGTTTTTAATTTTTTGTTTTATGGCAGCACTTTGCATGCATGAAAACAGTTACAAGCCAGTGGGACAGAAAAACAAGATATATGATTTCATTCAAAGCTAGTTTAACCTAATAATTGCAATATGCATGACTGATATTACATCATACCTCACACACACACATCAACTGGAAGACAATTACTTAGGAAAAGCTGCATTCACTGAGGTCCATACAACCTTCAGCCAGCCCTCTGATCTATGCATACTCAGCTACCTCTCCTTGCCTTATGAGAGCTGTGTGCTAAGCATTGCTGATACTCTGCAAGTGCTGTCACTGTTACCCTCACAGTTCTGCTAATGGTCACCGCCTCACTGCCCTGCACTGTATGCAAATAACACAGCCGTGCTCATTTCATCATGCTTTTCTTCCTTTGTGCTCCTCTGTAACATCCAAATAGAAGTATCAGTGGGTTTGTGTGCACCATGGGAGGAGATTATTGCTGCACTTGTTTTACAGATGGTGACACAGAAACACACACGCACGTTCCTGGCATCACACTGTGGGATGAACTGTACAGTCAGGATTATTGCTGAAGACCTCCAAAACAGGCTGCCATATGCTCAGAGAACTGGAGAGGAAACAACTGAAATTACAAGCACCGAGCACTTCTGTTTCCACTGCATCTGGAGTACAAAAGCCAGGCACACATTCATGGGCCTCTGCTGCCAATCTATGGCCCATGGAGGGGATACGATTTGCCAGAACATCTCACATCTACAGCCCAGCTTTAACCTCTCCAGTGCCAAGGACTGTGCAGAATCCCAGCTGAGCACTAAGGCATTGAGTGGGTCCTGCTGACTGTGTGCCAGAACTGCCTTGTGCCCTTGTGACAGTGAAAGCCAGAGCTGGCTCTGCACGCGAGCCAAGAGCTCCTCACCCATCCAGTGGCTCCTGGCACCGCCTGCACCTGGCAAGTCACTGCTGCTTGGCCACACAGCCTTGGCTGCACAGGTGGGACCAGCTCTGCCACAAGCAAACCTTTCATCTCCCTCCCCACAGCAGATCACAGAGGGGTAAGCAACTACTCTCCCCTTAGCTGAGGGACACGAGTCTAAAAGCACCACAGGGACAAGGACCAGCTAGTGTACTGGATATGTTTTCTCTCCCCAAATAAAATGCCTCCAGTCCAGTTTTAGGACTGTTTTTTGCCACAGTTTAGACTAAATAACCAAGTCAGTGGACACTGATCTCCTGCCTTGCCTCTTTGCAAGACTTTCCCCTACAGGTTTCACCAGCAGTAAATTCAACCAGCATTTAATTTACTATTGTATCTCCTCTAGCACATAATTTCCTTTTTATGTTTTAAGAATTATGAAAAGAACACAATAATGACTGTATAGATGGCTAACAAAATTGAGCTTCTAAAGCTTCACATTTACCACAATGTGTTTTCTATTAATTTCATGTTCAAAGGCCATTATACAAAAATGCACTATTTAGAAGTTCTAGTGCTCATCAGGGACCAGAAATCTGCATTATTCCATTATTCTCTTAATATCCTCAAGTGTTGACCTTTGAAGTCAAGTTCAGTTCCCACTTTGGGAAGTGAGACAAGAATGCTGTAACATCTCAATGCAGTTTACAGCCCTTGAGTTATTTTATGCACATCATCTGCTCAGATTGCTGATTTATACTGTGAAAAACAATACTGCTAATCAAGGTCTGTAACATAACACACACAGTTCAAGAAGCAGACTGAGACTGCAAACGTAACCATAAATACATCATTCCACATCTTTTGAGTGCCTTAACTACATGACCTAAAAAATAAAACACTGCTCTTTATTTCTATTCCTCAAATGAAAAGGGCAAACATATTTCTTTAACACATGAATTTGCATGAAAATGTTATAACCCAACATGTCAGCACAGCCTTAAACAATGGAAAAAGTCTTTTTCTCCCATGCATTAGAAACAGGAAGTTAGGCCCTGGGTCCAGGGTGAGGTTATCTGGAGCTTGGTTTTCTACACTACCTCCCCTGGAGTACTCAGATAATATCCTAGATTGACATAGGGTGGAAGAAGATGTTTGATACCCATGGGAGAAGTATAAATAACTTCTTTTTCTTTTCTCCTAAAGCAGTGGTGTAGATCAACCCTTAGAGCTACAGTTAACAACATCATTTTGATTTTTTGCAAAAAAAAATAGTAACACAAAGAATGTGTTAGGCAGTTTGAATGCAGGGATCATATAGTAATGCTGGAGTCTATCAGCTTGTTAGAACATAATTAATATTTAAACCCATAGTCTGCAAAACAGAACAAACCTTCTTGAACTGTTCTAGTTTTAACTGTCTTCAAAAACAGCTGTCAGACTTTGTTCTTCCAACACTGCCTTTGCCAGTGTGGCTGTAGTTAAAACAGTTGTTTGATTTCCCATATACTTTGGGTGTGGATTCCTTTGGTTTATCTCTGTGCCCCTGCCCCCGAGACTGGTTGGTCAAAACTGTGTAATAAAAGAACCTCTCTATGAAACTCAACTCCGTTCCAACATGTTTTACTGCAGTGTACCACTGGAGGCTGTGCTCCTCTCTGAAATCAGTTTTGTACATATTTACAAGTATCAGCACAGATGAGGCCTCAGGCTTCTCCTTGTCTGCACAGTAGCTACATACTTATCAACTAGCAAAATCTCTGAAGAGTGAAGGGCATAATTTCACTAAGGGAATAAACAGAAGTATCTGTTTGAGTCAAATATGTCATTTTCATACTCTCATCAACATATATTAGCTTAAACAAGTTACCATGGATCAGGTGTAACCCTGCAACTGTTTGCCTTTCAATTTGCTTGTCATAAAAGACAAAGAGCCCCCTCGAAGCTAAAGGGATGAGCATTGCCTCACCTTTGCTGCAGATGAAAGCCAGCACAGACTCACCAGAGTTCAGCTGACTTGCTGTAACTTGTTGGCCTGCAGCAGCAAGCAAGGCTCTAAGCCATAGCTACACTAATTCAAAACAACTAACAACATTACTACGTTTATAGTCCTGAAAACAAAAATGGCAGATCAAATGAAGCCATGTAAAATTTTTAATGTAGGTCTAATGAAATGATTGCTGGAAGCTTTAGCCTCTCCAAATTCTGAGAACTAAACAGGTTCAGAAAAAGTTTACTGTAATGTTTACAGATTTTAGTTTTGGAAGAGTATATCTACATTTTTGCCAACTATTTTATGGTTTTATTAGTTTATAAGATGTCAAAAGGCAGAAAATGCCTCCATGTTTCTCATCCAGCATACAGAGAACACATGGAGACTTCATGCCTAATACTACAGATAGTGTCTAACACCTAATATAAGAAGTTATCTTCTGGATATCACACTGCAGCATCCAATAAGGATAATAATAATAGTATTTTACCTGAAAATAAATGTATTTTTAATGTCAATGACTTTTTAAAAACTGAATTCAATATTTAAGAAGTCCAGACAGAAACAGCTCCCAGTTAAATACTAATAAACATGAAGAAAGAAATCAAAAATTGATTTTAAGAAACGAGTACTATCTAAAGCTGGTTAAAACACTGTTCCTTTGAAAATATTCTGTCTCACCAGGCTGTTCTCCTTCCACGCTTCTGGGAATTTTGGTCTTTGCTTCTCTCTAGACACCAAGACTTGCATATCTTCGAAAGTGGGATGGTTTCCGACTTCAGTCTGGAAAGCCATCTGGTACTCTGGCACAGATTCCCCTGTTAGCAAAAGAAAGAAAGGGGAAAAAATCAATCACAGATTAAAAGGCAGAGCAAAGGCTTCCAGGTGATGAAAGGTACTATCAAAGTTGCTGCCTATTGAGATGTTCCCACTTTCTCCAAAGTCTCACTTCACAAAAAAAGCTGAATGAACTGCAAATAAATTAAGTGTGTTCAGCAACCTCTCAAAGGATAACATCCTCAAACTTTGCTGGTTGAGTGGCACATTCAGAATGTCTTGGAGCCTGAGGATGACACCAACTTTCTGTGAAACACCACTGACTGATTATATTCATGTACTTATTTGTGAGGAAGCCCATCAAGATTAGAAGCCTCTGCACATGAAGTACAGCTGTTTGACTACAGAGAGAATGCTGCATTTCATATTCATTCTATGTGCTGTGGCGTGGGAAGAATGTGGTGGGTGTGGCACAATCTCACCTCTTAAATTTTAAGTCTATTTCCTTTTGTTTTATGTTACAGGTTGGGAAGATTTCCCTGCATTTTCCACATCACTCTCATAAATAAAAGTATGACTGACTAAAAGCTACATTAAATCACAGTATTTTTCCATCCATTCTCTCATGAGGAAAGTCTGAAAGAACTGATGGAAGAGCCTGAAGTGTCTAACAACTGGAAGCACGGCCTCTCCCATCAGACTAACTCTCGATGTATTTAAACTGGACAATAATAATGCTCAAATTGCACTTACCATGAGGTTTGCAAACCGTTTAACCGGTTAATGCCAAGCCTGTCAGCAGGACCCGAGCCTGACCCTCGAACACCCTGCACTGACAACCACCCCCACGAACGCTAGGTGGCACCGAATAATGGCAGAAGCAATCAAGGAAACGAACTCCCTTCTTCCCTTTCATAAGCTCTGGCTAAGGAGTAGCTTTGGTTGCTGGTAGCCCTAACTACTATTATCCAGTTCTTTTAGTTACCTGGGAAGAGGTCTGTACATCTCATAAATATCTCCCAGTAGATAAGGCCTAGGGAGTACATATCTACTTGTTTCAAAGCAGATTCACAATCCCTCAAGTTCACTGCTCCTTCAAGCACCTCTGGGGCCATATAGCGGATCGTACCGACCTGAGAAAACAGAAAACCACAGCTTTACATCAGGAAGGAAATTTCCAAATTCAATGTATTGTGGAGGTTTATTTTTAATACCCTATTTTGTTTGGTGCTTTCTACAGTTAAGGAATATGCAGTCCTTTTTTAATCAATTTCCTCAGCTTCTAGACTTACCAGCAGCCTAGTCATAGCAAAACCCTTCCCCTGCCCTGTCACATTTTTGTATATACCAGAGTAAAATAATTTTGTCCCTTACTTAATGTTTTCAGAAATGGTTTTCTTCCCCCTGGAATTACTCTGTTAAACACCAAGGTAAATATCCTAATGGAAGAGGATGCTCCTGAAGAGGAAACGTTCTCTTTATTCCTGAACTGTCACCACAGCTCCACCCTACATCTCCCACAGTCAAAGGCTGTTAATAGCCTTAGAAGAGATCTATTGATTTTCACTAGGACATACCTTAGACAGATTAGAACACTCACTCACCAGTACCAGAGTGTTCTGTCACAGGACTAATCTACATGCCTACATTTTAAACAGAACTTTCCCTGTTTCTTTGTTCAGTAAGGGGAGATCTAGAAAGAGCACTTGTGCACTACATATTATCAATTTAGCACTTGCTTTCTAAGTGAAGGTGATTAGCACTGCGAAACATATTCTTTGAATGAAATGTAGTTGTTATGTAAAAGCACAGACAACAAATATACTGAACCATTGGGGACTTTCATTCTTTGTTTCAAATAGTCTCATTGTATTTCAGTAGCCTGTATTAGATGTCAAGTATATTTATGCTTACACAAAAAGCAAACAATGACAACAAAAAAAAACCCCACTCTTCTGAGTCATAACATCATAAAAAGGAAAGCTTAAGAAATCAGTTCCTTCTTTTTGCCTAGAATCCATTATAACCCACTCCTAGCAGATGTTTTCCCAATCTGTTCCTTAAATTTATAAAATGATGCACATTCTATACAGTCTTCCTCAGCAGTCCATTCCAGACCTTGGCTGCCTTCTACAGATTAAAAAAGGGTTCTTTGTAATTAACCTGAATTTTTCCTCCTGCAATATCATCCCGTTATCTCTTGGCCTACCCACACTGAATGCAAACAGTTTGTTCCTTTCCCTTTGTAGCAGCTGTTTACATGTTTGAAGACCTGTCATTGTCTTCCCTTAACAACCCTCACTCTTTCATCTTTTCCCATACAGTATTCTTTCAAGAGTCCCCTTGACCTGTTCTTTCTCAATTGGTCCATGTCTTTCTACCTGCTCTCATTCTAACAGATGCATCCATTTAAAGTCCAGAAAACTGCAGATGACACCCAGAGAAAGGGTTGTAGGATGCAGAATGTGGTATGTCTCCATTCTGGAAAAATTAACACCAAAACCACCAAAGAATGTTTGGTCTTCAGTTAACCCTTGCAGTGTAAGACTGAAGGGACTGTACCACATCAACACAAAGACCATGGCAACCAAAGCTACCTTGTCTTATCATATCTCACACAGCAGCTTCAGTCTCTGGGGTTGCAAATCTATTGCCTTTCAAAATGCTGGGTTTGTTTGAGAGTTTTGAGAATAAAACCAGTCTCTTCCTATGGAGGTTTCAGTCACTTCTCACCCACACAGCAGCAATTCCCCCTTACAGAAATTGTACCACCTTTCAGCAACAGAAATAACTCTCGGTGTTACTTCCATACTAATTTGCTCTCTTTTATACACTGGTTTATCTTCATTTGTACTTACCTCACTAATGGCTGCATTATCCTCATCACCAGGTCGTACCAGTCTGTTTCCAGTTAACTTCATGGAGAGTCCAAAGTCACTAATGACACACGTTCCATCATTCTTCACCAGCACGTTGCGGCTGTTCAAGTCACGATGGGATATTGCAGGTTTGTAATGGTCTATTTGGACATACAGAAGTGCTTGTTACTATTTGAGCAATTCTACTATTTCGCAAAATGAGAGAACCAGATTACACCTGCTCAGCTATTATAAACAGAGAAACAACCCATCTTTTAGAAAGCTAACATTTTTACCTCTTTATAATGAGCTCCAGAGTTTGCTGTCTACAGAAAACTGACTGGCATTCAGTTTCACCGTATCTATATAACATATTAGGCTACTGCTATATACAGTTCTAGTGTTTGCCAGTGATCTTCTTTCCAAGGGATATTTCAGCCTTATTTTGGCAGTGCAGACACTGTGTACTTAAGCACAGACCTGCTGCCAGAGCCCTGACAGCCATTCCAAATATTCTCTCTCATATCCACATTCCTGTGTCAAATAGGGCACCAATTATTTACATTATCATTGGAATTAGCATTGGCACCTATTCAGAAGATATGCAGACAATATTATTACAGAGTCTGAACATGCTTATCTTGCAATGGATCTGATCTTTTCCAAAGAATAATCTCAGTTGTTCCTAGTTTATATGCAATTAATTTTGTTAGTAAAGCACCCAGCACTATAGAATTCATTTTACTGTGAAATTTATTCTACTCCATCGGTTCTTTTCTAGCATTCACAGACTGGGGCTGTCTCTTCTTTATGATGGAGGGCTTACACATTTTCTGGCTGCTAATGGACACACCTGTCTGCACATTTTGAAATAATGAAGTTAAGATGATAGCTGCAGTTTCAATGGCACATAGGAATACTGGTTTAGGTATTTTCAGCCTTGCACTTTTAGCAGCATCTTCAGCTGTCATTCTTTACTGGAGTTGATGCTTAACATTTGAGATATATAGCTTGGAATTTTAATCCAAACACTAGCACCTTAATGTAGATTTAATGAAACCATCCTTTTATTTACTGCCAAAAAGCTAATGCTTTGGTGCCAGGCCATATTCTGCAGCCTGATACATCACAGATCTCAGAATATCTGATTCATAATCATAGTACTTCAGATGCTGATGTGCTGGCTGAGGAATGCAAGCAGATATAAAGACACAAATCAATACACTGCCACATCCAGTACTCTAATAAAACACCAGAAGTCCAGAATATCATTTGTACACAGCAAAGGCTAGGTCCAAACCCTTAGGACAATAATCAATATTATGATAAATAAAACTTCAGTGGAGTTAGAAGATGTAATTATTTGTCCTCGTGTGTACAGTTCACATATAAACTAAAAATTGCTTTTGTGATTTGTGTCTGAACTGCAGAAACAAACACAACACCCCATCTGTTTGCCCTCTGCTAGACAGCCAGCCAGTGCTTCAGGTCTTCAGTAATCTGTTGCCATGATACAGCAGCACTGCACAGCTCTGCCTCCTCCTCCTGCCTCTCTCTGGGGCTCTCCCAGCTCTCCCTCCGTGTTTTCAGAGGAGCAGCACAGACAGAATCCACAACATGGGGTTGTGCAGAAGGAAAGAACATACCAGAAATTCTGTGCAATTTCTATTTGCATTCATCATTTCCTACTCATCATACTGCCACAGAGGTAAAACAAAAAGGCAGGAATCTACTACCTGATATAAATAAGAGTATCCTGAATCCCTTGGCATCCCCTCCTGGCCTTACCTCCTCGGGGCAGCTCCGTGTGCAGGTACGCCAGGCCCCTGGTTATGGAGTGTGCCAAACGACAGGAGCTCACCCAGTCACTCGTGTGCAGACTCAGGTATTTGCACAGAGAGCCCTGAAAAAACCCAACCAAAACCAAAACAACAAACACGGATTAAAATAATTGTCCAGTTGAATAACTCAAAATCTTTAGGAGAGTCAAATCCATTGCTGCTGAAAGGTATAAACCCACAACTAATTCTGTGTTTACCCACATGTTCTAAACCCCATGATTGGACCAAAGTTACATTGATTTCTAGTGCTGCCATCTGGTTTATATAAAATGGAATAGAAAATTTATCCCAGAATAACAGGAATTTTCTTTAGACACAGTTATATTAATTATAACAGTCTTGTTGCAGAATAGAAGAAAGGTAACTGCAGACATAACAGCCTGGGTTTCTAAATAGTGGGGTTTAGACCATTAGCACTTACAGAAGAATACTCAACATCTCTCACTGACCCTGCTATAATCTATTTATGTAGCAAAACAAAAAAAAGCCCAAAGGCAATTCAGAATAGGATTGGGTCCACACGTACTAAAGAAACATGAAAAAAATAATTTTGTGTTCCCCTTTTCTTGAAAGAGAAGTTACATGTGTAAAATGGGGGATTTTCCAGTAATTTGTCGTGAAATCCCTGAGAAAACCAGAAGGGAAGTGTCAGTGATGGTACTGAGATATTTTAGAAACTGAGACTGCAATCCAAAACAAGAGCCAGACCCTGCAAACTATGACAACTTTGAGCAGTTTTGATGCACAGTTCCCAGGGACAATACACTCAGTTTAAACAAACTAAATTCTTCTTCATGAACAAGTTGTCCAGTTATCTCTGCATGTTTATTACGGTATTTCTATGACCACAAACTACCCTGGCTTTGCCTATTTAAATCTGTACTCTCAAAGATGCACCAACATGTCACATCTTAGCACAGTTCCAACTAAATACACGATATTGCAAAATTAGTTCTGTAACATTTGGTTCATAAAAATTTGGTATGTGGCATTTCAGTCCATTTGGAGTTGACGTTCAGGTATGTAATGCATGCACAGCTCAGACGGAGGCACACAGATACCAGAATTTAAAGTGACCAAAGTATCAGGTTTTTTTTAATCCAGTGCTAAAAGTAAACCCAAGTTGTTGACACCTCTTATTAGAATCTCAAGAATCTTACACCTATTCAGACTTAGTCTCTGCAGAACAAGGAACTCACAAATAGATGTCCTCCTTGGTGAACACACAGACCAAATGTCACTCCTACAGGTTTACGCAAGTATTTTCTTTTGTTTAAACTGCTGTTACATGAACTGCAAATAGATTCTGTAATACATAATAAAGCTGTGAATCCACCTAGAAATGAGTTAAAGGAATCTCACCCTCTTTTGCATTGTTTAAAGCTTTTTAAGAAATACAAGCATAATACTGATTAGTCTCCAACTGTCAGCAAATTGGGAGCAGGAACAGATTTTCTTGGCTTAGCAGGTTGAGATTCCAGCCCATTCTAACAGAGGTCACAGGACTGTTGTCATGGTGGGAGTGGGAAATAATGTATAAAGATCTCAAACCAGCTTCAAGATCTTTCTGCTGCAGAGCCTGTTAGCCACTAGACCTTTCTGAAGCTAGCTGAGGGCTGTGATTTTATGCTTTTAGTTAAGTTCAATGTCAATGACAACCAGGAAAAGTTTTAGTCAAGATTTAGAGAGAGAGATATTTGTAATTAAGATTATCTTGTTAGAGGCATGAGTTACATCTTAAATTGTGGACATATATTCTGACTCTAATTTTTGATAAAATTCATGGTTTTAACACTCAAAAGATTCTATTCATGTTTTAGAACGATTTTTCTGTTGTCCTAAAAGGACATAAGTGTCTTGACTCCTGGGGCAAGGATTCTGTTCCTATTACATATTTCCTACTATGTCATCCCTTGCAACTTCCTTATTCCCCAGCCACACCCCAGAGCAGCACCAGAACACGCTGCTGACTGACAGACACACCTACCTTTCCTTTTATTATTGCTCGCCTGCTTCCTTTGGTCTGAAGGCATGTTTGGATAATGACACAATCTGGCTCAAACCTATCCGTCCTGCTTTCACCAAGGCAACATCAAGAACTATTTTCTGTGTGAAAACGTTCTGGTTTGTGTGTTCTTATTGCCAAGAAGGAAAGTATTTTGAGGGGGAATGACGTCTTGGGTGGGGAATATTTCACCTGCGCATCTTGTAGTGGTTCGTCCTTTTTGAGATCAGATTTATGGCTCCAGTTTTAACGCTGCAACTCCCTTTTAGCAGGGTTGCCACAGCAGGCTTCCTTCTCTGCTGTTAACTCCACATGGAGCACAACATCTGCTCCCTGAATTAAGGATCACACTGTGCATTAATTACACCTGCTGTGCACTTTTTCCAATGACTTCCAAACAACCAGTGGATTGATTTTAGACTAATCTTGCTGTTCTTAATACCATATTGAGAAAGAATCTGATAATATGATGTCATAAGCCTCATCTGTGCATTTAATCAGATGCCTAACAGATCCTGTTTTTATAAGCAACAGGACAGAATTTTCCATCAAAGTACATTTCAGCTGAAAATCCTTTCATTCAAGAAAACAGCAAATCCAGGTCACCTGTGAAGACTGTTATGCCACGTGCCCCCAGGAGCAGAACATTCTCTTGATTTCACCTAACTCAGTTACTGGAAAATGAGCCTGTTCTGCCAGAGCTGATGTGCTTTGGCACTGTCCATCTGGTGTGGGCACAACTGACCTTTCTTATGGTCATTTCTAGTCTCTGCAATCTCTTTCAATGCCTGTCTCTTACAAGCTGACATGATCCGATGTGCTCTCACTTAGAAGTTTCAGTTAAGATACTATTTATGTATTAGTGCTGTGTTGCCTTAAATTTGTATATTATATACACATATATGTATATATAATAAATAAATACATACCTATATTTAAGTATGTACTTAAAACCATATGCATTTAACTTCCAACACAATCACACACATAGAGCCTACAAACCCCTAAGACAGACCATCATTACTGGTAATTATCCCTGTTCTGCTCTTCTTTGCTACTCAAATAGTCAGATTTTGTTCTACTGTCACCATAACAGATCAGGTGTCAGTCGACACCTTTACACTCTGGAGGAAATACAATAAGATTTTGCTTACTTGAGAGTAAAAATCTCATTAAAAAAATAATTCAGTGAATAACTACAGTTCTTTCCCATACAGAGGCAAAACCCCCCCAAGATAAATTGTGAAACATCATTTTTTGCATTTTCATATATATAAGCCCCATACACATTACACTTTATGATTTACACTGAGTGTTTTCAAAATATTTTTGTTTCTGTGTGTACACACAGAGAGAGAACATTAGGAACTCAAATCAATGAATTTGAGGGTTGTAGGCATTGTTAGCTGAGGAGATTTGAAAATATGGTTGTAAGGCTGCCTTCTTAAGACTTGTTCTACATCATCAGTATATGGTACAGCATGACAAATATGGTATTGCACAGAAAGCTTTAAAGAAGATAGCAGAATAAAAAGGCAACATGATTTATAGTACTACAAACTACTTTGACAAAAATATTGGATCTATTACATTTCACTGTATAAACCCCACTATTTACAGCTACTGAGGGAGGTTATTAACTACCATAAGAGATATATAATCTCTTAATACTAAGACATTTTGAATTTATTAAATAATTTTTAAGTAAAAGCAACTCTTCAAATTCTGTCCTTGAGTAATGACAGAATTGCCTAAAAACACCTGCACCATAACCAAGACCAAATACTACAGCTAAGAATTTGTAACACTACGTTTGGTAGCACTGAGAAATCTTAAAGAGTATTCTGGTAAACCACAAAAAGGTTCATTAAAATTGTAACTCATATGGATTATTTTTACATTACTGTGCAAGAAACAGCAATGAAAAGCATTGACAAAAAGTCAAGTACATCCTTTTTACGTGGCTATTCTTAGGATTCTAAGGCAAGCCAATTGATTCCTTCGAAGCACTTACATTGGGGTAATACTCCATCACCAACAAATACTCCATCCGGCCGTCTGCAGTGAACCTTTCATCCCCCACAATGAAGCGGGCGATGTTCTCATGTTCCATCAGTGGAATCCTGTAGATGTTCCTCTCATTGACAAAGTTCTGACGATTGGCAAAAGAAAACACTTTCACAGCCACTGGACGCTCATCCAGGGAGCCTTTATACACTGCCCCGTATCGGCCCCGGCCAATCAGCTGCCAAAGAAGGGAAAGAATCAGCTCACTGAACAACAGATGAAGACAAAACCCAAGTATTAACTCCACGAAACTTGTATGCCAACTTTTATACTGACTTATGCTATAAAAATAGTGAAGATAGTGAATATTTTGTAATGAAAACCAGAATTAGAATTCTATCATAAAAACTCTTTTGGGCCTGGAAAACTCAGCACAGGCCGACACAGGTCTTACTAAATTGATCTATAGTCTGAATATGCAGTAAATATATCATAAATAATCTACTCAGTACTTTTTTATACAGAATCAATAAAATACATGTGTTTTGTGATGCTAATTCTCTTATTAAACTTTTGCTTACTAAACATTTATAGCTTTTTATGTGATCAATTTTATTTCACTCCAGAGATCACAGACAATAAAGTACACATTTGGTTTAGGACAGTTTATAAGATGTACCTTTTAGCTTAGTAATAACAAAATACACATTTGTAGTGCATAATAGATACCAAAAGAGGTAAACAGGTTTTAACAGAAAGGAACAATTAATTCCTGACTACCTGTGTATATTTATTGTAGCCCCCACTATGCTAGACAGTCTTCACAGAATGGCCTTTCCCATCTCCATGGCAACTGAAGAAGAAGAAAGATGCAATCTCTGCTCTAAACCAAAACATAGGACCACCTTCAGGAAAAGTACTAATTTCTAAAGCTCAAAAAATTTTAACTAAATTAGAATTTAAGCACCCATGTAATGAAAATAATTTTCAGGAAGACCTGTACATGGAACTGTAAGGATTTCATGAACCATCTTTCTACTTTTAAAATACTTACAGAGGAGGAATGGAAAACAGAAGGGAGAGCAAAAGTAATGTTTCTAAAAATGATAAAATTGTCTAACAGGAAAGTTTTCAACAGTAAAGTTTTCAAATAAAGTATCATTTAAGGGAGAGACTTGGTTTCTCAGTCCTTCCATGTCAGTGAATTGCAAAGCAGTAGCAAGTCCCTTCCAGGGAACATATTCCACCCACAGAGATGTCAAAAGGCAAGCACAGACTAAGACACTTGTGCTGTAACACCCTATGAGTGGTTCCTTCAGGTACAAGCAACAGGCCAGAGGACCCCAAGCAGGTCTCTCTCCCAGTGAAGTCACTGCTTCCTCCAAGACTGCACATCAGTACAAGGAATTTCATGGGGGGCTTCGCACAGTTCTGGAACACACACTGTTAAACTCTTGCAAACTCTGCCTCAAATGCTTTTTTGTTGGCAGAAGGCACCCGCGGCCCTTTGCTGATTAGTCTGCTGTCACCATTAGCACATGTCTGCAGTCTGCATCTCTAGCTGTGGTTTCTGCTGGGAAAAAGAGGAAAAGTACCACTCTCTGCAGCTCAGTCATTCTACTCATTTATTTCTGGATAAAAGTTTTTAAAAATTCCGTATGTTCTATCAAGCATTCCAACTGGAAGCATAACATTTTGCAGTTTTGTGATGACACATCTAACACCAAGCTGAGTAGAAAGTTCTGGTTGGCCTCGAGTTGCCATGGAGACAGACAGTGCCCCACAGTGAGGAATGACTCTACAGAAATGCACACTACTGAAATATACTGCCCTATCTGCAGTACAGTCTACACTCCAATAATGTTACTAAAGAATTTCAGGTGACTACAGTATGATACTGTACTTAGAACAAGTGGTGTCAAGCAAAAAGATGGATCTTCTGATGCAATGCTGAAATACAGCACATTCTAATTTCCCCCACTACCTCCCAGTGTTTCTCTTTTGTTCTCAAGCTAGAAAATATTCTAGCTAATTCCAACAATATTACTAACAAAATCAGACAAAATGTAACTGCAGTAATCCCTTTTTTCTTTTTATTTCTTCTTTATGCTGTGAAGAAAACATTAAAGGAGCACTGCTACATTAATTTCTCTAACTATACCTGGAAAATTATATGACCACAAGTGTGATATTGAATAGAAATGAAGGTTAAAAACTGAGTTGAACATTTACCTCCAACAACTTCAGATTATCCAGATCCAATGAGGGCTCTGATGTTGCTGTCTCCATCATGTTCATACTGTGCAAACCTTGTTTTCGGTCTCCTGTGGAAGAGGGTAAGGAGGAAATTAGTTTCCTTTTTTACATGCTCCAAGTGAAACCAATGCAACTTACCTGGGACTTGGCAGAAATACATATTGTAAGCAAGGATGTACCAAGTAAAAAAGGAATCCTGGAAATTCTTCTCCAAGTCAGCAAAAAGAGCAGTGAAGGTGCTGGTAACTCACAAACTAGATACCTGCTACACAACTACTTTGATAATTCAAAGTCACTGGCAATAACTATAAAGCATGTTCACCATCTCACTTAAGCTGTTGAGCAGAGGATTTGTGGAAGAAAAATGGGTCCCAAAGTGCCAGCTTGGACAAATCATAAATCTCTCTGAACAGTTATGAAAGGGATATCACCATAAGTGTCAGAGAGGGGAAAGGGGAGCATTATGTACAAGCCTGTAATAGGACTGGGGAGAACAGAGGGTGCAAGTGTAACTTTGAGAAATAGCCAAAAGGAAAAAACACAAACCCCAAGAGATGATCAATCCCTACCTGCAAGCATCCTGTACCCAAAGAACAGGGCAGCAACCAACACAGCCAGCACAGACACAGATGCCAGGGCAATAACGATAGTCTCATCTCGACGAAAAGAATGAGAAGAATCTGAAAGCAAACAAGACGAGGACTCTTTAATTGTAAATTTGAAAGAATCAACACTATAAAACATGTAATTGTTATTACAACAATGAATGGAAAAAATGTACTCTGGGTTGTAAGGCATTGCATTGAACTGTTCTTCCTCTCAAAATCTGGGGATGGCAGAAGAGCTGACCAAACACAGCTGAGAGCACATTCATCAACAGCTTTTCCCAGTTTTCCCTTGCCCTGTAAATAGAAGCACTGACAGCAGAAAGTGAATCTTCCTTTGAGATGGCAAAGTTCAGCCCAGCCATACAAGGCCAGGCTGACGCAGTCCTGCTCCGTTTTCTGTGCCTTAATCCAGTTTCCTGGTATGAATCAGGTCTATAACCTTTACAAGGGCTTTTTTATTGTTTTCCCCAGGATGCAGACCTCAAGAGTTTGCTAATTGTGCTGCAAATGTGATAAATACTGAATGTTTTGCATTCAAATATACAAAACACAGAATACAGAAATCCACCTATGCAAATATTTTTAAATACTTTGGGGTTTTGATTTATGTCAGCATTCAGCTCATTTTTGGCATAATTCTCACTCCTAAGTTCACAAAAGTAGAGAAGTATCTCCACTGACTGCAGTGGAGTATCAGCAAACCTGAAACAACAGTGAAACACTCAACAAAATTAAATAACTCGTTTTATTGAGTCTTTTTAAAAATACCATTTGATTTATTGTCAAAATGTGAGCATCCTGCTTTTTTAGTTCTGGAGGTGTTTTTTTATCCCGTCAGTGGGGACAAAAGACATCATGGAAAGATTTGTTGCATCTTTAACAGAGAGTTTGATGCTTTCCCCTGTCAGACCCCAGTCTCACTTCTTTCAGGCAATACAAACATCCAGCCACTTTTATATAAAAATTCATTAGTGCAGATACCCTTCTGATGTCAGAATCGCTGGAATGTGGCACTACAAGACCTCATTTACTTTGGCTTCAAACCCAAGTTTGGGAACTATGTTTAAACTTGTCTTATATACTGCACAAAGTATTCCTTAAAAGACCGTAATGAGACCTAACTATGCTAAAACCACAAAATACAAAATGCACACAAGACTTAAACATTGGGTAACTTTTTAGGTCAGACTGAAATGCAATTTATCCCAGTCTACACTAGCTGAATAAACTGACAAATTCACTCTTCTTGAATTGCATTTAAAAGAAATTAAGCCTGAGGCACTTACTCAAATTCCCAGTGTGGACAGACACTAGAGAACCAGATAAGAAGAGAAAGCAAATTTAAAAGACAACAACTTCCATTTTGGTATAACCGTAATGGTAGGAGAAAATAATAAAAAGCTGGTAAAACAGAATACCAGAGAGAGTTTCAGCTGTGACAGAAGTATGTGTAAAATCATCTATAAAAGCCAACATGTAACTCATATCTGATGCACCATTTAAATAAAAGGAGTTTGTGATAATCATGGCACCATCAAATTTAAATTTGTTCTGCCAAAAGAAATATCATCACCACTGGTTTGGCTTCACTAAGAAAGTAAGTTATTGCCACAGAGCACTGTAATGTGGTACAAGAGCTGTGACTTCCACTGCGAGGAGATTGAAAGATGCACATTACAACTGTCATCTACGTTATGAATTCAAAGCATACACTGATATATACATTAAACACAACATCATAAAGGAAACTGTTACATCACACAAAGCTTTATGAAACATTACACAAGAAGCTGTATAACTGCTGGCAGGGAAATGGTAATTTTGACTTTCCCATTTTTATGAATGGAATTTACTTTTTATTGGGTTACCTTTTAAAATATATATTAAATGTGGTGGGGTTTGCATCAGTTCAAGACAGTGCCTGGCACGTACTAAGAAGATGCAGGTTGTGAGAGACCAATCTCTTTGCTATAATCTCAGCTGTATTTTCTTCAACCACATGACAAGAGTGCAGCCATTTCCAACCTTCCCACCCAGGTAACCAGTAACCATTTCCACCACTGTTTGCCAAATGGCAGCCAATGCCCAAGTTTGGTTGTTCTACTTCAGCTTTTTTGTACAATCAAAGGGTTAACAACAGGCTCCATCAGGAGGGCCCTCCTCTATCCTGGAATGGGATTTTGCTGTTCCTCCAATCCCAGCATGGCCCAGGGCAAGGGCATCCAGAGCAACAGGTTCTTCAGCAGCTCTGGTTGCCTGTGCAGCCACCAGGTAACCTCAAAGAACCTCCCTGGCCTTCAAGAGGAAAGAATTTTTTTTTTGAGCAAAGCTGTTTCTTAATGAATCTTAGATTGGCTTATCTTGAACTAATTTTCAATTCTTATAAATATTTTAAAATAATACTGTCAACATTCCAACAGCCAAATCAGTCCTACAGTGTGAGTTACTGCTGTCAGACTGTTGAGCAACATTTATAAATGTAAGAATAAATACAAATTTCTTAGTAAGTGTAACTGAACATCTCAATGGAATAGTAAGATGCAGCTCAAACCAGTGTGAGCAAGTGAAACACAACATATGACAGCCAGTCATTTCCCAGCAAGGACAATTTTACTGTCTTTTCTTATAAATCCACATAAAAATCACAAACCCCCCAAAATGACAAAAAGCTCAGACAGCTCCAAAACCCCCACAAAAAGTATTATTTCTGTTGACCCTCCACCTGCCTGGTATGACCATAAATTTTGTAATGTTGTCAGATTATCAGTCTTTCTTAAATAAAACAAAAAGGCTATCTCACTTAGCAACCCAGTTTCAAAGCGCTTGAAAGCTTAAAAAACTCTTATTAACTCACTAATTTTATCAATCCATCTCTTTCTATGGATATATTTCTCCTTCAGTTTTTTACACCATACTTACCTTCAAAAGCCCAGGTAAGGAATGCCAAAGCCAAAGGCAGACAGGACCTCTCAAGGCATTTGCAGGGGTTTCCATTTCCTCTCTTACCTACTTATAAGTAATTAATGCATATTTTATATGTACATATGCACAAAAGTCATATTTCTCCTGGTATTATTTGAAGATGCATTTTAGCTAAGTCATCAAAAGACACATTGGTGTGGGTTAATAAAAGTAATTACTGCCTTTTAGGAAAGGCACTTTCAAAACAAGGATGTAAAATGCATAGTAAGTTTCTTTTCATGCTTTTTTCCATTAATTTATAGCCCTGGCTGAAACAATCACGAGTCTTTATGATGAGAACATTTGATATAGAAGTTTATTTGATATTACATTTCCTCTCAATAGCTCCAGGTGCATCACAGTACACATTTTTTCTGAAGTAGGAATTTCTTGGTCTGAAACTGTTAACAACTCCTCCCTCAAATCTGTGGACTTTGCTTTTAAAGTTTCTTTACAGTGACAGGACACCTGCCCTACAACTTCTGTATTTTTTCACCATGTGACTGTATGAACTCACTTTAAATATTCACAACAAACACTCAGTAATCTCATTTTAGTTTTTGGAATAATTACCAATATTTGCATATTTCTTTAGTGACAAATACAAACTGAATTAAAACAACTTGCCCAGCACTGGCTTCAGATTTCAGACTGGGAATGCTGATATCTCAGTATTATTCCTAAAAAAATGTCTACCGTCAAAATATCAATAGCACAATAAGCAGAATTAGCTGCAGACTCTAGAAAATCAAAAGACTAAGGAGTTGACTGCTGTGACAAATTCTACCTACACTTTCACACAGAAGAACCTGCAGCTTCCTCGGGTTTGTGTCACTGTCATTGAAAGCAAGGTTAGTGCAGTTGCTCATTTCACTGCTATTTGTAAGTCAAGTTTTTATTTCCACCTTCAGCTCAGGCTCCCTGATCTACTCAGTCTGCCACAGGAAAAAATTAAAACCAACAGAAACTGTTGGAAGGCCCAAACTACCTTAAGAGCCAATTTCTTATTCCCACTGGATGGGAAAGGAGAGCAGCACTCCCAGGGCTCCCACTCCAAGGCAGCAGCGCGAAGCTGCCATGTAGAAGACACCCAGCACAGACACACTTCTCTCCTGAAACACTTTGCCAGTAATTTGGATAGTAGTTAGCATTTTACTGAAGTCCACCAATCCCATCTCAAAGAAATACTACAGCAAACAGTGTAAGTTTTTCTTCTTTATTTTTTTTCAAGTAAGAGAGAGAAAGAAAGCGTGACTCGTTAACAGAGACAACCTCCTGGCTGGCAAGCAGCTGGTAACCAACCACTCCCAGAAGCATCCTGACCTCATCATCAATAAAGACCTTATTTGGGGGCTCCAAAAACCCAAATACAACAGCTCCTGTGTATGGAGAGAATTTTGCTAAAGGTACACACAAATAATTGAGAATGTCTTTCAGAGCACACTCTGAAGGGGAATGCTTCTAGTTTAGAAGTGAGTCATCAGGCCAGACCCAGCCCTGCACTGGGGATACTCCCTGCAGCCACTTCGAGCACATTAGGCATTTCTCTCTCTTTTCTCAGGCATTACTGCCATAACAGTTTCCAAGCACTTATACAATAAATTCGAAAAATTATGTTTTTCAAGCTTCCATATTGCCACACTTGGAGGTTGTCTCACTGCTGCCCTCCTAACCTTCCCCAGGAACAACATAGAATGAAGAACACTGACATTGTTAATGCCATCAGGAAGAACAATATTCTTCCTTCAAATTAACTTTTCCACTACCAACACAAGCTTGTAATATGAATTAATGCAAAAGTATTCCAATCTGCACCCATGCTTGAAAAAGCTTCTTTTATTTCTCTGTAATTTAACTTTCAAAAATTAAAACTTCTTTCGTATGCTTCTTGTTTCCATACTTTAAAATTAGCATTTATCCTGTGATGAAAGAACATTCTGAGAAAACTGAGGCAAACCCAGGTAACAAGAGCCAAAGGCAAAAGAGTCTGTAAACTTGCAGAACTCCTTCCTGGGAGCCAGAGAGGGGATGTGTGATTCTTCCATCTTCCTTTCCCATCAGCAAACACTGTGAAACCTGCAGGCAGCCACGGCTCAGTTCCCTCCACCTTCCACATCCCTTCCCTCTGTGGCCACTCTGGAGAAAGCATCGAGTGAGCCACCACCACACCAACACCAACGTGCCAGTTCAAGCACTGTCTGTGCTGTGCAGGTGAAACATTCCAGCCTGGCTGACCAGCTGGGAGGAATCCATGCAGAGTTTTCCCCTTTCCTACTTCACCATTGGGCACATTGTTGCCCTGATACTCTTACTGAAATTAGAAGGTGTGAGGAGAATGGAAAATGAGGAGAGGGAAGGACGGTCTCCTCCTAACTGCTCAAAGCTGTCCCGAAAACATCTCTCTGCCACTGCACCAAAGGTTTTACACCACGATGGCCAAAGAGCTCCCTGGGACACTGCAGAGGTCACTGTTGGGATGAGACATCCCAAGACAGCCATGAGAAAAGGCAGGAAGTGTTAACCTAGTTGAAAAACTAGGAATCCCAGGGGGAAAAATTTGGTTGTATAATTAGACTGTATCCCAACACAAACACACAAAAGGATACAGCCTTGCAACTGTGCAAGCAATGACATTGCTTCCTTTTAATATTTTAATGTTTGAATATGAAACCTGAGGCTTCAGAATGTTGTTTCAAAGCTACATATTTACATGGTAGTGATCATATAATAAAGAACATTTGCACATAAATTTCCACCAGATCTTAATATTGCTATTAAAGCTTTTTATTACATTTTCAGAAATCTGCCTACTCCTCATGTAAATGACTCACAGCTGTGTATCTGTCACACTGTAGTAAATAACTGTGGAAAATATATGTGTGTATTTAAGTTTAGATAAGCATTGTATAAAAACATTTTAGAGAAGCATACAATTATCCTACATAATGAAAATCAGCTTTAAAAATAATTACCTATGTTCCCACAGAATTTCTGGTAGCTATGTATCAGAAGGCAAGTGGTCTTATAGCTGCTATGTACCAAAGTATTAATAGTTATTTAATTTGCCATATCACAGGTAAGTAGCAATGTTAGTCTTGAACAACTAAGGGAAACACCATCCTTTAAACTTCACAGCACAACAGTTAACATCTGATTTTTCAAAACAACTGCAGCTGTATGGACTCTGATCAAAGTCAGTAAAATTACATGAGGAGAATGGAATCTGCCCATACAGATCTGCCCATCCAGATCACTTTAAACAGAAGCAGAGTCTTCACGCCATCCTACAACTATTTCTTTGATGTGATAGATTCAATATGTTCATTGCCAATCTGTTACAGAAGTTGCTCTTCCATTAAAAGGAATCTTAATGATACTGAGGATGAGATCAGAAGGATGAGGGAAAGCTTCTGGTTCACTCACCAACGCAGTGTGAGATGAAGGCTGCAGTGTGGGGGCAACGTGGCCTTCAGCTGCAGATACTGCAAATATGCTCTGCAGATCAGACAACAGACCTTTCAAGTATATTTAATTCAACTTGCTTTTGAAGTCACGTTGCACTTCTCAGTGGCCCAGCACAACTTTCATGACAGTGGTAAGACCTCAGTACTTTGAAAAAACATATAGTTAGCAAGCAGCCTTTTCCAAGGGCCCAGAGATCTCAATCACAATCTGTCTGTCTGTTTTGCCTACACAAAGCTTGTATCAAACATGTCCTAGGAATCCTCCACAAAGGCTAGAATATGCATCCATTACTGCATTCTAGCAGCACATTCCAACATAACCAAAACACCTCATCAGGTCTTTTTTCTCCTCTTTTCTGGACAGTAGTCAACATTTCTTTCCAAACAACTGAGTACTGCCTCATTTCTGATCCACTGTCCTGCAGCAAGAGAGTTCAGTCTTCATCACATTTCAGCAAATGACAAGAAATCCTCCAACAGAAACACTATACCAAAATGACTCCAACTATTTTATGTAAACCCCAAATTCATTCAGAGCAGGGAAGAAAATATGAAAGAAAAAAATAAGCAGATCATGTGTAACAAAAACCACTGTTAGTAGCCTAACACAGAGCATCTAAAAAGATACTAAAAGATGACTAAAAAGTATCTACAAAGATACCATGGGCATATCATATAATGCAAACAAGAATCCGTCACACTGCCTTCCACACCCATTTAACTAAGTCCATTTAAACCTACATTTTAGCTAAGCTGGAACTACAAGATTAGAATACCTTAAAATTATTTTCTACAGACCTCTACAATGAAATCCAGAAGGAGCTATTGCCAGTTTTCCATTAAAACCATGCATTGCTAAGAACGATGAAAAGAAAAAAGCAGCATTTCCTAAACATCTTTTGTCATTCATCTAAGCTTTATAGGTGCCTGTTTTAAAACAACTGTTATCCTAACTCTGATTTATGAAGTAAGGCAGCACCCTTCCGTAAGCACTTGACAAATAATTAATACAATTAAAATCCATGTGCAAATTCTGCAATGGGAGTATAAAATTGTAAGTATCTGATACATATCAATGTGACCATCTTCGATACTTTAACCACAGGCAAGGTAAGGAACACTATTTCACATACAGTTTTTGAAGTGAGCAAGAGAACTCCTATGGGAGAGGACTGACCAACTGGTGCTTATGTAGATGAGAAACACAATGGGAACTGTGTATTTTGTGGGAGATGGCACAACATTATTTAACAGAATAATCCTGCCAACTAGTCAGCCTTGGGCAATTTTTGTTCATAACTCAAAACGGATGTTTGCCCTGGACTTAAAAACAAATCTCTGGTTTTCAGTCTATTGGCTTGGACAAAACTGAAAATTTGCATTTGATTCCAATCATTCCAATATTTGAAGGAAAGATTTAAACAGTCACCAATATGTTCCCACTTTGCACTTAGCACCATCATATTTGACTGGTTTTAACTTTTTATATAAAATTGTATATCCCTATTGTCATGAGGTGTCCTTTATGACACATCTCTTCATGACTTTTTCCACATCAGGAAAGCTAAAATTTTAATGTATTTTTCACATAATGGCATCTCTGTGTGGAACCTGGACAGTGGGAAAGCACCAGTCTCTCACAGGACTTGCAGTAACATCACAGCCTGGCAACCATGCACCACAGATCCCATCTGCCTCCTCAGTGAGTGCCTCGAAACACCACACAGCTTGGGCTGTAAAATTTATTTCCCATAACATGCTCCTGCTCTAGCTAGAAGTCAGTCATTTGTGATGGCAGAGTTTCAGTGGGCAGATCTTCCTTCAAAAATCTGCTGCTGGAAAATGCAGTTTGGATTTGAGCTTTGTCTCAAAGAGGAAGGCTCCTCCCTTGCTGTCCCTGCAGCCAGGCAGTCCGAGAGGGGGAATCCCTTGCAGCATCTCTGTCCTCCTCTGGTGTCCTGGCTGTCCCCAAGCACCCAGGCTGGAGCCAGGCTGTGGGGATTACATTGGCCTTTTCTGTTATTTGGAATACTGAAGGCTGCACTGATACATGAAACTTAAAAACGAAGCATGAGTGGTAATTTCTTTGGCAGGGAAGTGGGTTATGCAATCCCTGGCTGCTCTTTCTTTGATGACTAGATATGAGAGGTGAATTAGCAGCTTGTCACATTCATACAGAAGGAATTAATGAGTTTATAAAAACTCAGCAGAACTTCTTGTTCTGCCTTTTCTTCCATGAGTTCAGGCATCTTCGGTGTAATTTCTAACACTGCTGAATAGACCCTTATAATCATGACGTATGTAAAATAAATAGTGATTCAAACACAAAACTAAATTTAGATTACTCTCTCTGAAATTCCATATATACCAACGAATACTTGATTACTAGAGAGATAAAAGAAATACCTTGCTTCTATAGGCAAACTACTTTTGAGTACACCTCAACCTTGCCTTCAAGCTTAATGGAAAGCTAATTTGGGCACTTAAACTGCATACTAGGGACATTTCCATACTGAAATAAAATAGTCAGGAAAATGGTTTTTAATAACAAGGCTGAGAATAACATTTACATTATCACCTTATATTGATCTTGGACTAATGGAACTCACTGCTTATCAAACCAAATGGTAACACCAGCTTTAACATAATGGCACATTTCCAGCCTCTGTAAAACACTGGATCAAAAAATACACGTGCTGCAATGGAAAAAGCATGTACTTCTGAAAGCCTCTTTAAGGATATTTGAAGTTCTTTAAAATTCAACAGGCTCAATAGCTACATATTTCGTGTTTATAATGTTCTCAGGCACTAAAAATAGAGCCCCCAAAATTACATCAAAACACCGAAACACCTATTTTTGCATGGGTAAGCAACCAACCAATCCCCTCAAACCTTTCAGGAAAGGCAGCTCTGGTCCCATGTGTCCACACTTTTCAAGTCTTTGAGAGCACTGAGGCACAGGAATGCTGTTCACTGCTCCCCTTGCCCCTAAAGAGCCACATGCTCCCTTGCCAGCCATCTCCTCAGTGGGAATGCCGAGCCCAGCCCGAGCAGTGTGGGATGCCCAGGCCTGTCCGAGCAGGTTCTCGCTGGGTGCACCCTGGAGGAGAGGTGGGAGCTGCTGTTCATGGGCACAGAGGCTGATGCTCTCCTGCCACTGCCCGCTCTGCACTCCCCTCCCGTGGGGGCAGCTACACTGAGCACTGTGTCCTGTCAGTTAGGGCAGGAATGCCTCTTTCCTGACAACTTTAGCAGCGGGCAACAGAGAATAAACTCATCTAATGGCCAAGACTGTATGGAGTGCTTATTCCAAAGTCATTTCCCTAAGCATGCAGTGAAATCCGAATTACAGCCAAGCTGTTTCAAGCATAAACCCAAGATCAATACAAACTGGGTGACAATGAGTTCTGACAAAACCCTTCATTACACTTTTGGTTTATATCCTAGTACTTCAGATCTCATGCCCTAAATCAGCTTAATATTGTAATCCTCAACTGTAATCCTCAAGCATAGCAAGTATTTTAGTACTAAAACTTAACTTTTCTTACTTTCTTTAATTCAAGAACACTTTTTTATACTTCCAATACAACTCAGTATAGTGTACACTCTTGTAGGTAAAAGGTTTTGCAATTTTAAATTTGAAAGCCTGTGCTACAGAGCTGTGAGTGAAATGTGTCTGGTGTTTCAGAAACATTCAGTTACTAAAGATTGTGTTTGCCTGGCTAATGCTAATTCAAACAATGCCCGTGGTATTCCAAAAGTTATGCATCTGTTCCAGCTCTTCCTATCAAGGTTTAGAAGGAGATAGTCTAATACAAAAGTACATGTCCCATTTTCTCATTAATCCTTCCTCATACTCTCTTATTTTCCCCAATCATCTCTACATGGACATATAATTTCTAACTTCCAACAGATTCTTTTTCTAGGACTTCAGAAATATTTAAAAAGTTTTCTGTAACTTTAAGATAACAATAATCACTACCTGTCTCTAACATTTTACCCGGTTGGTTTTACCAGGTATTTCCCAGATAAAATGATTATTAGAAGGAACTGAGTGATGAAGCAGAAAGTGGGAAGTTGGGGCCAGACAAAAATCCTGCTCCTATCTCGCTGCAGGGTGCCTGAGGAATGCTGGGGACAGGATCTTCCCTTCTTTTCCTCAGGACCTGAGGCACTCTCATTCAGTCCACATCAGAGTCACTCAGTCTCTCCCTTCCATTCCCCATCCTGGCTCCCATCTGGCACATGCCCGTCACTGAGGACGCTCCTGTTCCATGTGTCCATGCTGGTGAGCAGAGAAGGGCAGCAGAGCAGCTGAACCTCTCCTGCCTCCTGCTGAAATCTGCCTCTCCTCCACAGCTAAAAGGTTTTAGCAAGGGCTGTCTCCCTCTGACCTGTCCTTGCTTAACTGGAGATTCAACGGCCTTCCAGGCAGGAGAAACCTCTTGCTCAAAGATACTTCACAGATATGAGATGCAGCTATTTGGAGACATCACCAAGCAGAAGGAAATAAAGGACAGAAAAGGCTGTGGAAACCTGACAGGGCCAACAGAGGGGTGAGGAGGAGGCAGCGGCAGGGCCAGCACTCAGCAGGGCAGAAGCTGAAACAGTGAGTGTGCAGGCCCAGAGAGGGGAAAGGCTTTAACCTCAGGAGGACCCAGAAAAATCAATGGTCTCCACAGCTTCTGTTTCCAAGGCACCAGCTGGAGTGACCTTCTTCAAGCAGAACACTGCACCTTGTATGAGGGCACACAAGTGCATGTTAGATAAGTGTAAATGCAGGGCTTTTTCTCCTAAAGGAAAGAAAACATTTCCAGAACTTGAAATATAAAAAAGAAACTCAGATTGTGTTTCTGGCTCTGATACACAATACAGCCTGATCTTGGATATGTTACTTTGCCTCTGTGCTTTATGTTAGCTAGTTATACAATGGGAAAAACAGTACCTTCCCTAACTTCAAAGGTTATTCTGATTACTTTAAAATAACATGAAGATGAAAAAGGCAATAATGATAAATAGCAATCCTTAGTTTGCAGTTATGCAAAATCCTTCTACAGATCTAAGTGCTTGATTTCAGATGCAATACAGACACCGTTTGATGTTGGTTTCTCGCAGCACAAGTGCCAGCTCCGGCTTCCCTTGCCTCCCACTCCCAGGTGCCTTTCCAGCCCAGCACTGCCCTGGCAGCTGTGCCCACAGCCGCGGCTCTGCCGAGCAGGGGCTGGGCACGGAGGCCAACGGGGACACCACGGGAAGGGAGGAAGGACCATATCTAAGGCAACATCCCTGCCAAAATAAATGTGCATCAATCAAGTACAAAGGCTGGTATGAAAGCTATCAATTCATGTTACAGCTGACTTCACTTGTACAACACGTTCTGTCTGCCCTACAGCAACAAACTTGTTTCAAACCAGGAATAAATATTTCAACACAAATCTGAATAGGTCAGAGGAGACATTTCATAATCCTATGAAACTGACTTGCTAATGATGTTGGAATCTGCATGATTGCTAGATTAATTTCACAGATTGAATAAAACTTTTACATAGTGAATGATATGACTTCTGTAACTCTTCTACTTTATACATACTTCCCATGTAATGAAAATCTTTCATAAATCGATCCCTGAACTTGCCACAGCCCTGAGTATCAGTTTCAGCTGTTTTAATGATGATGTACAATTAAACTGTAAGTCTGAGACTGATATCTTCACAAGTCACTGTATTTACACAGATACTGTAGAAATTGGAATGCAAAAAGCAACCTTTAAAAAAACTGAATACAAAGAAGTCTTCTGTCAATCTGATTTACTCAAATCCTGACTGCACCATGAAATCCTATTAAATGAAAGGTAAAAACCTCATTAAACAAGTAGAAAACTTATTTTGCGAAATAAAAAAAAATGTAAACTTGAAACTGACTCCTTCCTGACAGGTATTGCTGCTTCAACCCATCACAAAATACATGCAGCAGTCATACCCAAGGTTTTGAAATGATTCTTCTGGTTCCCAACTGGACACCATCAAAGTGTTTCTACACTTCAGTGAAGACTCTTTTAGTACACACTTGTTTGGTCTCTCAAAATTTAAGGCATCCTCAATCACTATAGGCTCCATCAAAGTGAAAATGCATAACCAGGACAAAACCAAGGATTTATGATTGACAACCAACTTCATGCTTTCAGCCTCAACTATGGTTTAGTGGTTGGGGTTTTTTTTTGCTTGTGTTCCTTGCTTATTCCTTATAACAATTCACAGCTCATCACATCAGTTATGCCTTTGAGCAGGTACTGTCCTATTACTGTTTTAGACAAGAGTTCTGTTTCCCAATCAACCCTTTCAAAAAGGAAATCCAAGTGTTCTGCGAGTTCCATGATGCTTACAAGTAACACTCTCCATTTTTCTTCCTAAACTACCCTTTGCTTAAAGGTTTCAAATCCAGGAGAGGTCTGCCAGGAGCGGTTCACTGCAACAATATAGCAAGTTGTCAAGTACTTGAGCACATTTCTACCAAACAACCAAAACACAGCTGTATTACAGCTGGAAACTGGTGGCATTTGCAAGAACACAGTTCCTCCTCAGAAAGAGAAAAAAACTCCAGCTAACAGCACCTGGCTGGCAACTGTTTCATTTTATAACCACCTAGAATGAATGGCAAAGCCTGCCTTCCATCTCATTTCAAGGGTTCCATCAAAACACAAGCCATCATTGTGGCAACAGCACCTTTGGGAATAAGACACAGCTACTGACATAACCCATTACAATGATTACAAATACATTAAGGCCCTGAAGAAATTCATGTTGTGCTTCTGCCATCACTGAGGCCCTGGATGTGCTCATCAGGTTCTGCTTAGCAGAAACTGTAAATGCCTAAAAACTGGTAATTTTAATTCTTAGAAAGGCTGCTAGAAAAAAACTCCAAACTTACCAGTTCACTTATAAATTCACATGTAAAGTGTGCAGGCATAAAATGCACATGTCTTTGATGAACATTTAGATGACATATGATCTCAGTTAATTAAATACTCAGTGCTGTATTCCCTTATATGATAGGCAACTCCTGTTCCACAGTAAACATAGCACAGTGACCACACAGTCAGACTCGTCCTAAATGTAGGACTGTGCCCACCTCCACCCCCTGCTCCCAGGAGTCCTCTACAGATGATAATGTTACACACTAGCTCAGTGTAACATCAAGTTCAGCAGAGTGGGAAAAACCTGTTCAGACTGATACCCTTAGTACCTTATTTCACTCGGTCTGCTCTGGAATAGCTAGTGAAATTAAGGATTTACAATTTATGAGCTTGCCCTCATTAGCAATATTTAATTATTATTGTCTTTGTAACACATATCTAACACCCCAAAAAAATTATGAAAATTTTCTCCCCACAATAGAGCTTGATGTTTTCAATTTTCATTAAAATAATAAAAATAAAACAAAACAAAAAACTGCTAAAAACATGCCCAAAAACATTTAACTGTATAAAACCAGGAAAACCAATGCTAGCATACCTGAGCTATGCAGGGAAATCTTAAATTAGTTTAAAACTTTTTCCTTGACGTACTCTGTCCCACTGCTGTTACTCACTAAGTACTCTCTGAGTGCTGGACAGAAGTTGTCTCCTATCTAAGTCTCCAAAGCTGGGCAGGGAGAGCCCAGCCCTCCCTTGGCTCTCCCGGTGTGCCTGCAGGAGCGCTGCTGGCAGGAGCTGGGAGGCCTGGGCACAGCACAGCCAGATGTGTGAGGCTTCTGGTTTCCAGGCTGTGTTTATTTCACTCCCACACATCTCTAGTTTGCTCGGAAGAGGCTGTGAATGGCTCTGCAGCTGAGTGAGTGTCCAGCGGAGGGGTGTGGGCGCTCTGCTCGCCCCAGCCACGTGTGTGGGGGGCACGTCCCACCTGCACCTGCACAGGGAACAACTGCGTGATCCACCTGCTGGCAGTGCTGGTAAAGGCACAGAAACTCAAATTGCTCTTCAGTCATTAAAAAAACTTTTCAAAAACAGTTCTAAAATATTTTCTATATGTTCATCTATTACTGATTTCTGTGGCTTTCCATGCTTTGTTTTGCAATAAGTTTTCCCCAAGCTTACTCTGCTTTCCCGCAGCACTGAGGAGCAGCAGTGTCTGGACCTCTGACGAGGGAGAACATGGCTCTGTGGCTCAGCCAGCATCATCCATAGTTACTCACTGTAACTATATCCTCAGAGAACAGAAACGCAGGAAAACAGAATAGCAGTGAGAACATGTGTGTGGCTCGGCTTCGTGAACGCAGATTTGGGCAGGGCTCTCCCCACGTGCCCTTCCAGCCTGCGCAGTGGATGTTTTAGGTGAGGCACAGCGTGCGCAGAACTGGCCCCACCGTTTAAGTCCTGAGGTCCATCTGCCACGGCCGAGCGAGCTTGGACAGTGACAGTGAAGTCCTCAGGACTAGAACCTACAGCACCCAGCATTTCCCAGGAGGTCTCCCATCCAAGTACTAACCAGGGCTAACCCTGCTTGGCTTCTGAGATCTGATCGCAGGGAGGCATTGAACTGCCTTTAGCAGCGAGAATATAACCAATTTGTATTTGCTGCAGTTTGGATGTGTACCTGTCACGAGTTCTCACTGGTGTGAATGTGGATACTTTCTCCATGCCTGTGGGTTATTTTGTCTGTTTTTTCCACTGGGAAGGTGGTTTGGGGTTTTGCTTTTTTTTTTTTTGAAGTTTGTGTGTGTGTTGTTTCAGGTTTAGTTTTTTAAACAGCAAAACTTCCTAGGTCAGGAAGTTTTTTATACACATGTATAAAAATTGTGCTTGTGTTTTATAACACTTGCATTAATTCATTAGGGTTTAAAGTTCTATTTCTGCATCACACATCACTGTATTTAGAGTGAGTTAATGCTTTAATAGGAGAAACAGAACTACTACCAACAACAACGATCTCAGTGGCCCCACAGAGATGCTCCAGCTGTCTGGGGCACAGATCAGCTGGGTATTCCTTCAGATGGACACACCCAGTGTGTGAACAGATCGACAGACAGGGCTCTGACCCATCAGTCAAAGATAAATAGAAATATTTTTGTTTGGCACAGGAAAAAAAAATACTTTCACTGCTTCAGCTGCAACACTCCTATTTCCTGTCACAGCACGACAGAAATGAGGACCCAAGGACACCTGACACCCTTGCTCTAAATACATACAGGTTTGCAGTCAATATGAAGGTCTGAACAAAGAATTTTTTGCTAGTCTCAGAAAATATTTACAGGCCTGCAAACAGTTTCTAAGTGAGCCTCATGCCGCCAGTCTAAAGGAAGGCAAAAATCCAGGCCAAAGTCAAAAGCTGTCTAACATCATTCACAGATACTTCACAAACTTTTGGGAAATAATTGGGCTGATGCCACAAAACATACATGCAGCCTTTTGTAGGCTCAATGTTTAAAATAAAAGCATAAAACTGTAGTGTTTAAACACCAAATCCTCCTCACTGGAACCTTGAAAGGAATTTAAAAAACCTGGATCACAAATTCTCCACAATGTGGTCTTGATGTCTTAGAAAAAGAAGTCTTTCCTCAGACCTCTCAGAAAATGTCACATCTATCTTTCTACTCTAAAATAAGAGAAAAAAGCTAAAGCTCAATTAAATAAAAAAGGCAGCTAAGGCAATAGAAAGTCTTCATACTTCCCTCTTTCAGTATCTTTCCTTGCCCTTAGAGACTAAATTCCTAACTTCTCCCCTCTAGACTTATCTATGTAGCCAATGTTTAGAAGTATACTACACAAATAAACTGAAATAAGGTAAAACTCAGTAAGTTAGATTTTAAAACTAATTAATATATTGATTTCTTTCAAATTAACAAATGTGCTACATAATAAACATCTTAGTATCCCAAAAATAAACCACTGATAAACAAACCAGACTTCTGTGAAAGAAATGTATGGACTGTCTACATAAACCTGGTGACATTTGGTTTGTAGAAAGATCAATACCTATTCTGATACTGAAAACACAGAAGCTAAAAAACAAGCACAAAAAAATCTGCAGATTTCTAACAGCTGACATGAAAAATCGGTTTTCCTGTCACAAAATTCAGTCCTAATGAGAATTGCAACAAGGCACAGTCTCTGTTACACACGAAAACGGACACAACACTCAGAGTCCCAACTCCTGTGCTTATGTATTGGTGTCCATAGCAACACCGCACAGTTAATTTTACTTATTAAATACAAACCAGCAAAAGTAATAAAGGTGAATGGTACACATCAACAACAGCTATTTCAGTACTAAGGAAGGAACATTTGCGAACCTGTCATGGAGAGAAAACAAAGTGCAATGGAATTGGGAAGAATAACACCACAAAATATCAAGATGAAATGAAAATACACAAAGAAATACTCAGCACAGGTATACAGAAGAAGTTATGGTTTGAGGAACTCTACTCTTTATACTTCATACAAGTCTCCATATAACTTTTTCTCAAACTCCCCTCACTCTAATCTGCCCTATTGGCAACAGGGAGCTTTCTTGATTATACAACCAACACAAATATGGATAGACTTTTGGTATCAGCTTGAATCCCTGTTTGCATGAAGTATGATTACATTCACAGAATCTTCACCAAAATTTTAGTGAATATACTGTCATCATCTTCCATCTGGACAGCAACAATAGTTCTTCCACCTTGGAGTGACAGCTTTGGGAACACCTGCAGCTGGTGTATAATCAGGGGTAACATGACCAGGAGCACACTGACGTGATGCTTTGCTCTTTGCAGTGGTTGCCCTGGGTGCTGTACAAACTCTTTGTTTTTCCAGCACATGGGTTCTGTTAGCCAGAAAGCGAGAAGATCACCTCAGGTGACTTCCAACAGCCCTGACAGCTCAATTCCTCAGAAACAATGGAGACATCTATAGCCAGGATGACAGGTCAGGAGCCAGAGACGCAGTTACAGAACTTCACATTCAGAATTCAAGAGTTAGTCTCAAGTTTATCATCCAGCTAAGTGAGGCACTTACCTGCATTTGCCATTCACTTTATTAATAAAAGGGCATTAGCCCTTCTTTGTAAGGGAAACTCATTTAAAACCCTGAACCCCAGTATCCACCCACAAGCAGGTATTTTGCCTGACACAATGCAGGGGAAGAGACAAACCATAGCTTCTATCAAGTACAGCTCAGCTCCTAAACCTTTTTATACTCCCAACAGAACATGCTCCAACAGCACAGTTGTGAAAGAAATCAAATCACATAAAGAACAGTCACTTAGTGCATATATACAAAGATAAGCACAGACAGTCCCGAGTTTGGGCTGTGACTGCAGTTCCTGCAAGCCAGATCTAACCTGGCGTGGTGCTGCCCTGCAGCTTTTGCTCCCTGGCTTGGGGGAATGTGGTTGTCTCTGTTCACAGCCTGCTCTGCACCAGGCTCTGCAGAAGCCACCTGACAGCTAACCTACATAATTCCAGCCTTTAAATGCTTTGTCTAAAGGTAATGCATCACGTGTCCTTAGAAACATCACTCTGTTAGAAAACAAATGTTTTATTTACCTACAGCTCCTAAGATTGTGCCAGATTGAAATATCATCAGCATTTTACCTCCAGACAGCATCCTCTCTGAAGATGCACTGTATGCTATTTCATAAAGAAAACAGCCAGAAATCAATGCTAAGTAATGTATTGGATTTTCTGGATCACAGTATTGTTCAGATAAAGAAAAAAAGTTTTAAGAAAGGCTCAATAAGGAACTGTGATTAATGACCAACTGCGAAGAGCCCAGTATATTTTAACTGTCTGTCTGGACTTGCAGTCTCCTCTGAGGAGCCTGGTTCCACTTTGCTGAGCTACAGATGCAGCTCAGGTACGACTGCAAATCAGGTGGGAAATGGGCTATTCTAAGGTGATGTCAACTGCCAAGAACCTAAAACTTTCATTCTAAATTGTATCTGTTCCAAAATCAAGGGGGTAAAACAAAACCATGATAGAGGATCAGATTTTTGAAAGCAAACTTAGCACACAGGACAGAAACAAGTGAGACTCACAGGAAGAGTCAAATTGTATGGCCAAACTTTGTGAACGCAGATTTGGGCAGGGCTCTCCCCACGTGCCCTTCCAGCCTGTGCAGTGGATGTTTTAGGTGAGGCTCAGCGTGTGCAGAACTGGCCCCACCATTTAAGTCCTGAGGTCCATCTGCCATGGCCGAGCGAGCTTGGACAGTGACAGTGAAGTCCTCGGGACTGTCACAGCACCCGGTACTGACCGGGGCTGACCCTGCTGAGCATCCGAGATCTTATGGGATGGGATGGCAGGGAGGCTTGAACTGCCAGGAGATGGTCCCACTGAGACTCGAACTCAGGTCCTTGGGATTCAGAGTCCAGAGTGCTCTCCTTTACAACATGGGACCGCCCATAAGAGTCAAACTAAGGAGGAAGAAAAAGACATGAAAGGTTTTGCATGATCTAAACATTAGCACTCAACAGCAAATAACAGTCCTGATATTTCTAAGTGATTTTCTGTTTCACACTTAGAGGCAGTCCCACGTCTGCCTCTTACAACGCCAGGAGTCTGTGGACAGACTAGTACTGTACTGGCCAGGGGCTGGGAATTTATTAGCAGTAGCTGGCAACGCCTAGCACTGCTTTATAACCAAACTTCACAGAGCTCTTGTTCCTTTTAATCTTAACTCTGTTCATTTCAAAATTGTTAAGGAAAACCAGAGTAGAGCCATGCTAAAACTCAAACATGAGAAATGCTTCTTGGGTAACACTGCAGGACAAAGGGGGTTATGAGAAACAGTGTTCTCCACAAGCCCAGCAGCTCCAGCTGCCCAGGGAGCAGCATACAATGCAGCATTTTGAAGCTAATGCCCTCTGTCAGGAGCTACAGCCGTGGAGCAGCCTGTGCACAGCCACTCCTGCCATTCCCCCTGACTGCAAGGAGCCTTTAGCATGACATGACAGGGAAAGCAGGAGATAAACAAAGCCAATGTGGAAATAAACGTTTGGAAAAGCACAGGAACATACACAAGTGGAACATCCCCAAAACTTAAACAGTGTTTTAATTTTGCTTCTCAATTACTTCAATGTACAGTATCTTGGCTAATTCTGTCAGTACACTGTGCTGAGTAGAGTTACCTCAAAAAATCCACAAGTCTTTCAAGTGGTGTAGCTTCCACAGTGATGTAGTTTTTAAGTCTCTCTTAAGTCTTAAAATCTACAGCACCCAGTCTTAAATTTTTGGGGGGAACAGTTACTAGAAGCCTGTTACTACTACACCACCATCAGAAAAGTTGTCAATCCATAATGTCACTCAAAAATGCATAGATATGTCAATCTGCCTTCCAGAGAGCTAATATCTATTTCTCAGATTATCCCCACTGTTAAATAGCAGTGTAGGGTTTGTTTAGAATCATGATGTATAAACATGTATTACATTGCCTATTGCAGCATCTGAATAAAGACATAAAAAGTATAGCACCCTTGTCCTTGAGATGGGGCAAAACAATTCCTTTCCACTACTTTTTTTTATTTACAGTCCAGTTTTCCACCAGTGCATTCAGGAAGAGTATCCTTGTTAGTAGTCTGACCTACTTTTACCTCGAGTCTATAAAGCATTCACAAAAAAGCCCCAACGTGCACTGTCACAAAAGGTATCTGCTAATTATGACACTGAATTTATTATACCACAGTATAAAAGTCTGACAATAGCCCAGCAAATGGAAAAACTATATTTACTATATTTGTATTACCCAAAGATATTTGCAGTTCTTTCAACTCTACAAGTGCATAAAGCACAAGCAACTGATTTCCAGTCGAGATGCAATTTAGTGCCTCAGGAAACACACATGGTACAAGAACAGTGAACCACCTATTTACAGATATTCATTAGCTAAAAATGTACAGTTTCACTATTACTGAAATTGTCAAAAACAGTGATTGCATTTCAAAAAATTCTCTCTCTTCTTCATTTTAGAGCTTCAATGTGAATGAATTAGTTGCTGTGTAGTACCAGAAATACACAGGATACTTTGGAGGTGACAAAGATGAAGATCAGACAATTATACCAAATGAATAAGGTAGAAATTACACTCACATCTCCCTGAAAAATAGAGATCTCGAAGGACTCAAGAGGAGTATTTTTAGCCCTGTGGAACAAAGAGCAAATATAGCTCTAGCACTTCACAATCACTCTATATTGTAGCATCAAGATAAAGGCAAAATTCCCCCTTGCATCCAAAAAGTGGGTTTTTTTTAGATTCCATTGGATTCTTAAAAGGACTTTGCAACGTTCCTTGTTCTCAGACCTACAGGTCATAACACAGCACTAATTCCTGCTGGCACAGCCCTGCAGTTACCTGGTACAGCTCTCCCATCAAGTGTGCTCCCAAGGGCAGTTTGACAAAGCAAGAGGCAAAGTACTTGTTCAAGGAGGAGGAAAAAAAAAGAGGGGTTTAGGGATCCATTTTTTTTGTAAAAATAGTATTTGAAATGTTTCTCCTTTTTCAAATAAATATTTGCTCTTTTAACACACTTTTCAGCATTTTGTGGGTTTGGTGCATAACAGCAATTTAAAATCGTTTCCAAAATACTTCAATGTCAATGTCAGTAAAACATTCCAATTTCATCTTCCTGATTAAACATTTCTGTAAGTGAAAAAATTTACACGTACAGTTCTCTGTCTAAGGAGGCTTTGCCTTCACAGCTAATATTTCATATGCAGACTCCAATTTCACATCAAAGCTTTACTTTTAAATTCAGTAAAGATGCAAGTTTAATCTCAGGAGACTACGATGTCTTAGAAGTTAAAACAGTAACTGCTGCTACCAACAATCTTGAAGAGATTCTGCTTTTGATAGATTAATTTCTAAAGGGGAACTGAAGTTACTCGATGAGCATTCCCAGTTACCTTGGGGGACTTGCAGAACATTCCACCGATTCTACTGAAATTAAGGCTTTTGCTTGAATTTCTAAATAACCTTCTAAACCCATTGCTTTAATACTTTGCTTCCTGTAACAACTTTCACTTCTTCTTTTTCTCCCCAACACTAATCCACAATACTATCACCTTTCCCTCAGCTGCACCAACACAAGACAGAGCCCTAATTAGCACAGTTCCCAAAATGTTATCACTATGTATTTGTAGCAATGTGTGCCCCGTGTCACAGCCCCCTCCACAGTTATTTCCTGTAACCAAATAAACAGCAAAAAATAAACACGAGGCACTACATTTCAGACAGAAAGGCAACTGAAGGTTCAAGAGAACACACATTTGTCAACAGCTGGCTAAAATCCAAATATCCCAGAATTAATTCAGTATATTAAAAATTATTTTTAAAATCCCCTGCTTTTCATCCCCCCCGTTAGCTGCTCCATATACAATCTCTTTTAACAGAGACACATACTCAGAAATCTCCATGCACACTTACATGTATCTCCTTCAGCAGTTCAGCACCTTCACTTTCTACAGTGCCCTAAAGTAACTTCCTTGGAGGCACAGACTCATCCTCCTGCATCAAATACTTAGCTGTCACAAAGTAAATTTCTTTTTTTAAGAGATATCAAGGCCCTTAGTTACTATTCTAATATTTCTTCTCTGCCTTATAACATAGTGAAGGTACATTAACAACATACAATGCCTTCTCTCTTCACTGACTGACTAATTTCAAGGATATAAGTTTTAACCCTCGTGTGGATCAGTCCCACCTGCATCTTTTAATGCCCAAGATCTGCCACCTTGCAAAGGCTTTTAATTTCCCCTTTACTATACATCCAAATCACCTGAAAACAACTTAGTGCATGTGAGGGAAAATGCTTATTTATGGAGTGTTTTCTTAGATTAGCAGATCAGAAATGAAAGACCAGCTTGAGCACCAGCTACAAAAGCAGCTGACCAGGTGCTGCAACCCAGCTGAAGTAAATGCATTTCAACTATAAACTAATATTGGCTGCTGCTGTCCGGAAAAAGCAGTTCAAGATAACAACTGAGAGTGAGCTGGGCTACAACTCTCCAAAATTAGCCTGACATGATCTAATTGAGCTTCAGTGGGAGTTAGATTGGGCCCCGTGCCCACAGCAACGTGAGTCTAACTGCTGCCTCAAAAACAAGAGTTAAATGAGAACTGTCTTATTACCACCATAATTAACCTGACCCAGCTACTTCTATTAGTAATTAGTTCTTTTTTTAATGGTAGCTTTCCTCCAAGTTTCTACATAATTCCGTGAGCACTGACAGACAAGACTTGTTTACATTCTTATTTTATACATGTAGCAAGAAGGCTGGCAAGGATGTTGCACTGGAAAGATAAACCCACCTTTCAGTGTTTCAGAATAAAGAACTAACTTCCTTCTCTGTGTGAGGCAGTCTCTTTGTATCTAAATCTCAGTGCTCTTATTTGGTAGAAGTTTCCTAACTCCTCTAAAAATTGCAGCCACCATTTGTTGTTGTGAGAACAAAGCCCTATATAATTTTCAACAGTAAGTACCAGTAATGCTCAACTATTGCTGCCAGGGATTTTTACCATATATCATGCAAATACATCACCTGCCTTACAAAAATATATTCTTACCACTCAGTTGCTGTAACATTAATTTATTTGCAGCACCAGGAATGCAGCCTTGAGGAATGAAAAATAATTAAAAATTGCTTTGTTGCTTTCATCTTGATGTTATTTTAACGTGACTGTTTCATTACAGCAATATGTCTATGACCAACAAGGGAGATCATTTAAGTCTTTAGCTACTTAAGTTGTATTTAACTGGCCATTATGAGTGATTGAGGAACTAATGAATTTGTCTTCAAAACAGTCTCAGAATTTAGAAAGCATTTTGTAGACACAGGAGGCAGATATTTGGCAAGTCTCAGGCTAAATATTTGACAAAGCCAAGGTAAACACACATCCCAGAACACTGACCCAGGAAGCCAAGACTGGCCCTTTCCAGGTAGGGTTAAGAAATATACGAATATACTGGCTGAGGCTAAGATGGAACATTTCTTTGTCAACTTTCTGTGAAAATGTAAGATGGAAGAATAATGAATCTATCCATGAGTAGTTTAGCAAGGAGGAAGAAAGTATATTTTCCCCCAAAATGCAAGCTTAGATTGAGGATGAGAGGTTGGGTTTGAACCTCTGCATTTCGGGAGCTCCAAACTCCACAACCAAATCTTGAGGTTTGAAGTGACCACCCTTCTCCAACCACTGCTTCTCCTGGCATCAGGAAACAGCTATCCCAGTCCTTGCATTTTTAGCACCTCCAGACTGTGGGTTCCAGATGATAACCCATCCTATAGCATTTACAAAATTCTAGCTGGAGGGATTAGCAACCAACAGCTACTCAGATCTGCCTGGATTATCTTTAAGATAGGAGAGATGAATATTATGACTATTCAGATGTATGACTGTTTGAAATTACCAGCTGCACGTTTAGAAGCAATAAGGATTAAATTTAAGGCTTCAAGAACCCGTTTGTCCTGAATCTTATTTTTCATTTCTGATAAAAGTTTTGTTACAAAACAGGATGGATTGCTTGAATATATTCCCTGATCAAATAGGAACTTAAAAAAAAGGAAAAATCCCCCCCAAAATAAGCTATTCTGTTCTACTAGATGTGGTTGTGCAATGAATATGTTTTGACATGCTAACAACAACATTGACATTATCTTAAATATTACACTTAATTTTTATAATGGATCTATTTTATTACAATGATAATTTGTTATATCTAACATATCAAGATCTTAACTTTTGTCTTCTTGAATCAGCTTCAGTCCAGCTAGATCTTTCAACACACCACAGTCATACAAAAATTGCAACTCAAAGATTGTATGAAGTAATTGTTTTATTCCTCCATTATTTTTCTGGATGGATTTAGCTCAATAACTTAACAGTATTCTGCTTTTCCACAGATCCTTCATATAGCTGCAAGGAAACATTTTTTAAAAGGACTCCTACAATTTTCCTTTATAATTAAGCTTTAAATTGACTAAGGTCATCAGCAGAGTTTTCAGGTTCCATCAAACTATAGCTGAATTTCCACTTGTTATTCCAGAAACTTTTTATTCCATGTGATTTTAGTGAAAAATGGAAGAAAAGCACAAATATTAAGTTAACAGTTGGCTGGATTCATCAGGCTCCACATAATTAACTGTATCTTTGCTTTGAAATTTCCAGGATCAGAAGAACTGTTCCAGGAGGCCACATACCTTACTTTGTGCCATTCAAGAACTGTTCAGTGTACAACATTTTTAATGCTTTATCAGAAATACAGATGAAAGTGTGCTCTTACAGTTCACAGGCTATAGTGAAATAACCCTCTGCAGAAGATTTGCCATATGACTGTGACCTGTTCAATTTTATTATCTAAAAGGTGTGTAATTTAGATTGCCACAGCCTGTGCAGCTCAGCTTATAATGCCCTTAAAGCACTCTGACAACTCGAACAGAAAGGCTGCAAGAGTGCCCAAGTACCATAGCCAGTAGCTAATACAATGCTTCCCAAAAATTCCATAAAAACTGAACCTTGCCAAAGCAAGAATGCTGTCCTGAATGTTCAGATGGCAAAATTGAATATTACAGCACCAAAATGGGTTCTGGGAGGAGCTGAGAGGGCTGAGAAAGGGCCCATGGAGACCCCAGCAGTTGGAATGGGGGTCAGCAATGTTGCAGGGGTCTGTGTGCCACAGCCTCCCCATTTTTGCACCCTCCAGCTCCCCACACTACCCTCTGCCTCCACAGCACTGCCAGGGTGCTGGACACAAGTGGTCAGGAGTAGCCCCAGCCCTGCTGGATGCAGCAACAGCAGAGCTTTACAAATAAAACCCCAGAGTGGCAAATGAGGCCATCCTTGCTGCTGGAATGGCCCCTCTCCATCTCTTAATGGAGCCAAAGCAGACAGACAACTGTGCTTGGCAGCAACCTACTTTGCTTATGCTTATGCCTAAAGCCAAATTTGAGTATTATGAAAATGGAAGGTGACACAATAACACAAACCAGTTTTGAGTCAGTAGAAATGCATGCTGCAGCACTCAATTACAGCTGGGTGAATTAAGGACTGTGTTATGAATTTAATTCCAATCCCCCTCACACACATACACACTTTGCAAGTCAAGATAGATCTTTCAGTATTAAAAACTCCATTTAAAAATTATTTTAAGATCTCATCACTCAATAACTGAATCAATTCAGCCTGTAATTTATACCCCTGAAGAAGCACAAGCACAAGTCATTTTGTAGGAACCTGGTTTTCCTATTTTGGGGGGACAGAAATGGACAAGGAATTATCTTTACATCGTTTGTTCCCTCCTATCTAATTTCCCTGCACAACACTAACTCCACTCATATTTGGGGAGCACAATCTGATGACTGTCATGAGAGTCAAGTAAAGTCTGCTCTGCATTGTGCAGTGCTGAGTTGAGCCACTGATTTCAAAAGGTGATTGTCTACTGGTTCTACAAATAGTATTCTCAACCAAAAGGCATCATGTCTTATCAACTTTCTTTACCCATTTATATTGTTTGCATTTTCCCAGGAAACGGTTTCTTTTTTTGTAGCATGCCAAGCCCTCATTTTGATCAAACTTGCTTACAAATACTCCACCTACAGCCATTTTTGAAACCATCAGTAACTAAAGTACCAGTATCTTCACATTAATGTTAATTCAAATATTCTCATTCCTAAACACAAGGTATTCTTTTTGCATTTTACAACTGTAAATACTATGCAATTAAAGACATCTTCATTTCACAAAACACTTTCCAATGATAAAGAACTCTCAGCATACAGAATAGTTGTGCCTCCTTTTACACACCTAACTTTATTCAATTTCTCTTTCATAATTCTTATTTAGAAAAGACTATCCAAATGTTTAGGTTAGGTCACTAACTCAGTTTCTTTACAGGTTCTTAACCTGTGGAATAACAGTGTGTCTGCTACTTATGATCTTGCTTCTGTCACAGCAGGTTAAGGGGTTGATCCCTTGATTTGAATCCATGTGTTATGTAGATTTTATAATAAACTTAACATAAACTTACACTGCTCCAACTAGTATTCTTTGAATGTTATATCAAAGTTAACGCCTACCAGAGATATGCAAAAGAAGTCAGATTTCAAAGCACTGTAAGACTGTTGGAGAGAATCTCAACAGTCTGATACAGGACTGGTTCTACCACTCAGAGCTGCCTGTGAACCGTGACTGAACAGACAGGCCAGACTGTCCAAGGGTACCACAGTGCTCATGAACCCTTGGGCCTGTTTTAACAGAACTCACGAATCCTTCTGAACATCCCCACAGGCATACGAAGTTGGGCACCCAAGCATCCAAACACCCAAGATTACAGACCATTTTGGGAAATGTAACCTGCATTCAGCAGTTGCCTATAGAAAGAATCATGCTGTAAGCATTTAGCCCGTTCTTTGCGGAACGTATGTGTGATAAACTGCGTAAATAAAACCTCTGTTCTGTTTGCCATCTCTGTGCCATATAAATAAAAAGGTCACAGGCTTCCTGTTCAACATTACCATGAAAGAAACATCTTTCTCTAAAATATTTAAACCATGAAATGGCATAGAGGGAAACACTTGACTTACTGTAAGGAGTTGTATCAGTTGGGTCAGGAGGTGGAAAATTTTCTGTGAAGTTGACATTACACAAGTCTGTGCTGCAGCAGCAGAAGCGATATGTTCCATTCTGAATCAAGGAAGGGGTGGTTGTAACTATGCACTCCTCAAAGTGACACTCCTGTGGGTCTCCTATATGAGACCAGCAACCTGGAGAAAGAGGCAAATTGAAGAATTTTTTTAAAGGAAGCATAAAATTAGTTCTATTAAATGGATAAGCACATCTGTAGAAATCCATATGTTAGTTAATTAAACATAAAAAATTCGGGTGAAAACAGTTACCATCATTTGTATATCTGACTTCACTACTACTTTTTAAATCCAAACCTGAAGAACTTCTTTTAGAACTTCCCAGAGTCAAGAAGAAGAAACATGGGCCCCGATGAAGGTCAGCATCAGAGATGTCCAGCTGTCACCTTAATATGATAAAACTTGAATTCCTGAGCCTTCTAAGCAGAAGCCATTTCCCATTTCTCTGATATCACAGGCCACGTCACCACCCTCTGGTCCACAGTCTACATGAATTGTGACCCAGTCCCCTCCTTAGGCCACAAGACCACATCTATATAATTTGGTGCTTCTTGCATAATTTTCAAAATTCTGTCCTTCCTCATTGTCAACATCACTGGACTTTTCTACACTTATTTCTTGGTTAATACCAGGCCCTTTCTCCCTGCAGCAACTGTTCCTTCCCAAGTATGGTCAATGGCAGCTAAATGTCATTTATGCACAAATGTCTGGAAGGGAAAGAGGCAGCAGGGGGGCAGAGGTCAGACTGCCTCCTTCAGCAGACTGCCAGACCAAACATGGAACAACATGGAGTACAACTGCACAGGCTGTTTGTAAATACCAGTTTTCATTCAGCTTTATACCACATTAACTTGCATCCAAGTAACAAAAAGCAGAGTCCCTAAGAATGGAAATCCAAACACGTCTCCAGCAACTGCAGGGCCCTTCACCTCTCCTACCACCACTCCTCCCACAGAACCACAGTGAGTTGCATTACTGATGTGTGACAGTCTGTGCTACAGCTGCAATTTCCTTTGTAAACAAACATCCAATCAATATGAATATACATTCTTTACTTAATGAGGCCCTTACTGTTAAATTTATCATGACATCAATACATATAGAGGAATTCAAGAAAGCCACCTTGACAACCTAAGCCTCTAGTCATCCTAAGTAACAAGAAATTTGAGTGCTTTTTCCTTCAACTGTGCATTGATGTCTTTGGTTTCTTTTAGAAGTCATTTATTTCAAGCAAACTTTCTGTTCACATTTAAAATTGCTAAATGGGAAGTTTACAGTTATGCATTTGTACAATGTGCAAGAAGTCTCATTTTGCAGCTGTGCATCTTTGTATCTGCTGGTTAGACCAGAAGAAGTAAAACACACAACAGAACTACTGCACTTAAACTGAACCCCAACATACCTTGTTTTACAAGATGTATGTCTCCTTCTCGTGTTTTCTCCCAAAGTCCATAGCAGGTATTGCCTTTCATGCACAGAATTGTGCCATTCTCCTGGGAGATTCGGCTCTCACTGATCCCGTGGTCCTGCTGATACGGGTCCTTAAACGCACACAGCCGCTCCTCACTCTGTGTGGCTTTAGACAAAGGAAGAAAAAGCATTTCTGTCAGTGATTCTATGCATAAAGTATTAAGGATTATGAAGGTCTTCTGGAAAGACTCATTCAAAATCATCCTGATTTATATGTATCCATTCTTTAAACTCTACTCCCACAGAAAGAAATAAAAATGAGGCCTACCCCAAGATTACTATCATACAGAGGACAAAAAACCTCAGCAGCTGTCACAAAATGAATGAGCAAATGCTTCAAGTTCAGAGGTGCAGAATAAAAATGTCATTGCATGGTTTGCCATCATCTGCATCACTTGTCCCCAAGCATAAATTACAGGGCTGTTTGCTGGTTACTTCAACAACTGCACATGGTACTTAATTGTTTACAGATCCTAAACCCAGATGATCTTACTCAGACTGCCATCCCACCCAGTGCCTCCTGAATTCAGAGGTTATTTCTCCACTCTTTGGCTATTGATCTAACTCTTTTTTTTTCCATGTTACCCAGTCATTGCACTGACATTTACTGCTTTTTGTTCAGCAGCAGATCAGTTTGGGCTCTTTGACACAACTTCACTAACAACCAACATACTAATAGCAGAGTAAAGCCCCTACAATTGACCAACATCTCTGGGAAACTCTGCTTGTAAACAGGAGCAACACCATGTGTGAAGTCTCCCTCTGAATGTCCAGCAGGAACATCATAAAACATACAAAGACAGTGCAAAAATGTGCCTCCCTATCACCTGAATTTTTTCTTTTATTAAAACAAAACCAAAACAACCCACAAAATGTATACTGATTTTTATTTCATCAAAAAACTTCAAAAACGTAATGACAACTCATATGTTTTAACTGCTTCTGTCATCTTTTCTTTAGGAAGAGTAAACACATTCAAACAATGAATTCTTCAGAAAGGCATCGAGTTCAAGGGAAGTACATCCTCCATTTGTAGTGAATAGGTTTAGGATATTTTCATTCTTCCCTTACTGATTTTTTAAAATGCATGGAAAGCTAGGGGTGTAACTACAAGGCACTTAAGTATTATTCCAAAGTACAGCTCAGCAAACATCCAATCACAGTAAGAATTTGTGCTATGTATTTCAACAACTAGATTTCATCTACTTCTTCAACTCCCCCATGAAAGTACCGGTAGCAAAAAGATGCAAGGTGAAGTAGATTGGTCTTTTGGGAAAACAGATTCGTAAGTTATTAAAGTACTGTATAAAATATTTCCTCACAGAGGATTAATTTATTTGATCATTCCACAACACTGGCCCCAAAGAAGCCATTTTCCAGCAAGGCAGACTTACTGCAGGAGCAGTTTCCCTGTGCAACCAGCGTGGGGGATTGGGCAACAAAAGGAAAAACCAAGGGACTTGGGCACGTGTGTCTCACTTCTAAGGCCTTTACTATCCATTAAGGAGTCAAAATTCATAATTCTGTTATGCCAAGACAACTATAAATTGCTGCACGACCCACAACAGCATTCTGTCAGCGTCTTCCAATTTATTCTGTGGCTGCAGTAACTAAAATAGCACAACTTAGCTTATTTTTCTAGTGGTCTGGTAGGGCGTGTATGATCAGTTGAGCTGCATGTCGGCTCAGTGGCTGTAAAATGCTCAGCTGAAGGAACAAGACCTTCTTAAGCCACTGAAATTCAATCACTTGCATCTCCATGTACCCCTGGAACCTGGCTGGCAGTCCATGCTGCTCACCCACCTCTCCCTACACAGGTCAGCGTACCCTTAACAGAGTTTTGCAGTGAAAAATGCATTTATTATGAAGCAGTGACTTGATATTCAGAAACTCCGTTGACTAAATTTCGTATCCCACTTTATTTATAAAATCTAAACGAGTAGAGCTAGTCAAGTTACTGAGTACAAAAAGGTCACACATTAACAGGCAGCATATGCTGCCTCCAGCAGAACTTGCCAGTTGCACGTAGTGGTTTTATTCTCAGGAACAGCTGAGTATGCCAGGCGTGAAGCATCTGTCCTGCATTCCCTGCTCCGTGACATGGGGCTGGCCAGGAAACAACGTAGGAAAGGACAGCACTCCACGGCCATAAGGGAACTAACTGGAACTGACTAACTTTTGGAAAAGCAAAAGGAGGAAACACCATCACAGAATTAAAATTTTCAAGACAAAATGGGGCAGAATTATACAGCCTTGTGAAACAGGGCCGATCTGCTCCAAGAGACACCAGGAAGGATTTAACTGTGTTGTGTATGATGGCTGAGTGGGGCTAAGGCCATCCAAGACACTGGGTGTTTACAAAATGCTCAAATTGCTGCAAGATAAGCCCTTTCATAATTTGACTTTACTGTGAAAAACAAACTTAACAGAATTTATGAAACAGACGCACAGATCTGGTGTCCTTCTTATTGAAAAAAAAAAGTAATTCCAGGAAAGTTCACTTTCATAATACCTCAGAAGGTTTAAAAGTAAAATAAAAAAAAAAACAAAACCAAACATTTTAACCTCTGGATTAATAGAAATAAAAACCCCCACAAACCAAAACATTTTGGTACTCAGAAATACAGTTACATGTATCATGTCTGTGTTCCAGAGACTGAGACAGGTTTAATTGCTTACTTCTCTGGTCTTTTCATCTTTCTATAAATCTCTTAGGATCAAGGTTGAGAGGCAAGAGTATGCAGAAGGCACTTGAAAAAAGAAAGATTGTTAACCATCATGCTAGATGCTGTCCAGCTATACACTGCAAAAAATAGGAGTTGCTACCGCAAGCTTTTCTGATTTAAAAGATTTGTATTGCCCTACAGAAACACCTGTAGAGGGGAGGAAGAGAAAAGCATGAGAAAATACAACACACAGAGCTAGAAACCTGACTGTCTATCTGTATCAGTTTTGCAGCAAAGTAATAAAAATACAAGTTAACTTGACACATTTTACTGCCAGATGATCTCAGTGGGAAAGTTTTCCAACAAAAAATAAAGGTTACTCATCCAACAACTAGAGTTTTCATGCTGATCACTGCACATTCCTGCTTCGATTATAACTTAGAGTAGCACAGCCCCTGTGGGAGCAGTACCCACTGCAATACTCTGCTGACCTCTGCCCCTTCCCTGATGGCATGGAACATCTGGAGAACAGGGGACATGGAACAAAAGCTACTTTATTTTTCTCTATGGCCTCTGTAGGTTCATTGTTGAAGTTCTAATGCCGAAGAAAATTGGGTTGGGCATTCAGATGTACAGAAACCATCTTGCAGAACAACAGAATAGATGAGCTGCTTTGGTTTCTTTGCATGATTTTTGTATATTCCTGCTCTGGGAATTTGGCAGTAAGGTTTTCTTCCAGGCAGTGGAAACTAGTCAGGTCTAAGAACTTCTAGTGTTGGAATACTTCTAGGTCCGATATTGAAAGCAACCTTTAGCCTACAGGAGTATGCCTTAAACCTTGCCCAAAAGAAGTACTACAAAATACTACTACAAAAACGACACAAAAGTGCTGGAGTGCCTGCTCTAAAGTTTGCCCCTTCCAACAGAAATCTTGCTCTTTGAGGTAAAATACTGTTGTTCATTTGGATTTACACATGTTCCCCATGGATGACTTTGTATGCCAGTTTTCAGTCACCATGGGAGCCAACAGGTACTCAGGCTGCACTCAGGGCTGAAACTCCTCTACCTGTCCCTTGGGAGCTGTGCACCTGCAGAGTCTGAGGGCTGCCACTTACACTCTGCAGCAGCTTAGCTAGAAACAATTTCAAAGCTGCTTCCTCAAAAACTTGATGCTTGGAGATATTCAAAAGCCATCTGGATATGGCTCTGGACAGATGGCTCTGGGTGATCCTGCCTGAGCAAGGGATTGGACAAGATGACCTCCAGAGATCCCTCTCAACCTCAACCATTCTGCAATTCTTGCACATCTCCAGGTACTCAATGTGCAGCAACAAGGCAGAAATTATTCCTCAGCTGGGCTACCTGCCATTTTTTGTCTCTAAGGCAGGCAAAATGGTAGGGTAAGACTAGAACTACTAGATTCTCTTGTTTGTCTTCAGTTCAAATAGATCCAAACCCAAGGAAATACCTTAATGTAAGACCTTCATTAAACAAGAACAATTAAAATAAACAGCTTATCCTACGAACACTGAGGCTCCCAAACTGCTCCATTTGATGTATCCAGTCCACTTGCTACCTGTCAGGAAAAGGAGCGGCAAAGCCCCAGCAGACAAGAGTGCTCACCAGACATGAGGGACCCACGAGCATCTCACTCTGCAGGGCTCCTTTCCTTACAGATTCCACAGACCCAAGATGCACCAGCAGGATATCCTCAAATCAGCAAAATGCAGAAGCTGTTCACAGATCAAGCCATGCAGTGTCTCTGCCCACACATGAGATGTCCCAGCAAACAAACCAGACCAAGGCCCAGCACCAAAACGAGTGGCAGCACAGGTCTCACAGGACATCCACTGCATGGCTGCAGGCATCTTTCATAGCCCTGAATTTACCTTTATAAGGGAAAGTTCATAGTAAACTCTAATTGTTCAGCACACAGAACTCATTATACATTCAGGTCTTTTCTAATTCACCTTTAACAACAGATCATGAGAGATGTTGAAACAAACACATGGCAACTGAACCCCTACATGACACAAACCCCTGGAAAATTTGCTACTACAGACAACTGTAGGAGTAACAGAAAGGCTGACATTGAAAAGGATAAAAGTAAAATCTGAACAACAAATGATGAAGGCTTTATAATGAAATGCCAATTTTCCATTCCTCTTGAACTTGTGTACCAGACAAACTATGTCAAAATAATTCATTAAAAATAATAAAATAAACTCAAGCTTCTGTTCTCTCATTCAGCAGAGGCTTCCAACAAAGACAAGAAGGGAAGGCACCATTCCCAGAAGTTCTACCAAGGGAAAAAACAGCGACAGCACAGCAAGCTCTTCAATTCCCTATCATAAACTAGAAAGAAAAAGCCCAAAATGAGTTCTGCGGCTCTCTAGCCCATTTTACACCACTATTTATATGAAAATGCACTTTTCTATCCAGTTTCAAAACCATTCGAAAAACATAAGTGCATTAGAATTGAGGATGGGTGCTTCTTCAAGCTGCTTCTTTCATCTAAGGAACAGTTAAGTGTTCTCAGCTTTCCTTCCTCCTGCCATTACTGGTGAGTCTGTCCACTACACACACTGCAACTCACTGAACTTGAAACAGATTGTGAAAATTTATTGTCATATTCCAAAAGGAGAATGGGAAAACAGATTAGGTTAAATTACTTTCCTGAAATCATAAAGGAACTGGGAATTGTCCGTAGTTTCTCGAGTCCATCCTGTTGTGGCTCACTCCTACTGCACAGCGCTCTGGAGGCGTGGAGTTCATCCCCAGGCCACTACATGGCCTCAAGAAGGAGGACCAGGGCTTCAGGGGTTTCCTTCATGGGATATGGCTCATGTTTTCATATGATTTACAATCTTAGCATGAAAGAGTTCTACCATCAAAAAAAAAAAAAATCTGAACGTTATCACAGGAGAAATACCATGTAGATGTTTCCAGTATTTTCTCCCCATAACCACCCTGCTGTTTCCAGCTGCTCAGAATCAGAGAACTGATTCACACTGATACGTGAATTCTGAATTCACTAGAAAAACTGTAGTAAACACTAGTACGTTTATTATTTGAGTATTTGCCTTTTTCCCCACTAAAGGTATTTCTGAACAGCAAAGATCAAAAGAAAGTTCCAAGTGCATCTACTGTCTGTGCCAGGAATCTTGTGTGCAATTAATATACACTTCATCCAGACTAGGATGAGTTTAAACAAACAAAGATGTTCTTCTTGCTTCTAATACATTAATTCTTTCGTGATCACTTTGTGTTCTAGGAAAACATAATTACTGAAAAAATGAAACAGAAATACCAAAAGTTACAGGAATCCAATGGCAAATCCTTAGAACATGAGTCATGTTTTCATTAATAGCATCGGAAGTCAGTTCCATTAGTACTTAATTGATGCTTCCTGACCCTGCATCTATTCAATGCAGGACATAAAATTTGCATCAAGTGCAAAGGGAGGGCTAAAGGAAGGAAAAAAGACTCAAATGTTACTTGGATGCAAGTCTACAGTCTACTTGTTTGGATTAAAGATAAATAAGAAAATAAAGCATTTGCCACTTCACAATTAATGCAAAACATTTCGTGATGCAACAGCCACAAGTAGAAATATCTGAGATAACAGTCAGAAGACAAACTTGCACACAAGCTGCAAGAACAGGCTTGTGAGCAGCACAGACCACACACACGGGTACCATGGTGGGAATCACATCCAACTGCCTCCATGACCATATAGGTGAAGATCTGGGAGGGTGGGAGGGGAAGGAAAAAGGTTTTCAAGGATTTGTTTGCCTATAATGGGATTCTTTAAATACAGGCCACTGTATGTTCAACTCGGAACCTCAGTAGGCTGCAACAGATTTTTTTTTGAAGACTGAAGTTTTTTCTGTAACTTGTCCTTTCAATTAGTGAGATTTTCATCAGAACAGCCATAGACACAAAACCTGTTTTATTTTGGCCCTGTCAGCTTTCTATGGAGTTCTTTTATTTACACAACATGGGGAAACATCGTTGCCCTCAAGGCAGGGTTACGAGATATCATGTGTCTTCAGAATGCAACCTATTAAAGGGAAGGTGATTAAAGTATTGTACATCAGGAGGCTCCTTTGAGTATTTCTTTTCAACTACTGAGAGCTAAATTCTGGTGTGATGTACAGAGAAACAGAATCTTGAAGAAATCATCACTTAGCAAGCACTCTACTGCTGCTTTTTTTTCATACTTTTCCCCTTGGAGGTTTTAATAACAAATATTTCTAAATGTGTATCCACTTAAATTAAAATGTATCACAAGCGGATGTCTTTGAAGGCAGCCACACTACACCAGACAGACCACGCTTAATACTAACTTAGAATGGGAGAGAAAAACCTAAACTACTGGTAAACTTCCATGTATTTACACTTCCACTACTCTGCTTTGCAGCGTGTTTGACCAACTGCACAGCAAGGATATGCACTGACTGGTCAAGAAAAGAAATAAATTGTTTGCCTAAGGATTAGGGGTGAGGGCATGAAGGTCTAATAATGGCCAACCTTCGCGAACGCAGATTTGGGCAGGGCTCTCCCCACGTGCCCTTCCAGCCTGCGCAGTGGATGTTCAGCATGTGCAGAACTGGCCCCACCGTTTAAATCCTGAGGTCCATTTGCCACGGCCGAGCGAGCTTGGACAATGACAGTGAAGTCCTCGGGACTGTCACAGCACCCGGTACTGACCGGGGCTGACCCTGCTGGGCATCCGAGATGTGACGGGATGGGATGGCAGGGAGGCTTGAACTGCCGGGGGATGGTCCCTACTGAGACTCGAACTCAGGTCCTTGGGATTCAGAGTCCAGAGTGCTCTCCTTTACACCACGGGACCGCCCCGCATGAAGGTCTAACCCAACCCAAAATGGCCTGCAGGCTTTCTGAGCAAGGGGGCAGGAGCAGCACAGGGAATGTTTGGTCGGGCAGGCTCCACAGCCTGTTGCTTTACAGCAAACTGCCATGCCAGGAGTCCTCCAGGTGGGCTGCAAAAAGCAACCACTAGATTAATATTTGAAAGACATGCAGATGAAATAATGGACATTTGCACAAAAGAATACTGTAGAACTTCCAGGAGGGAGGCAGGAAAGTAAAGAAAAATGATTCAGAAATTTGCATCTGTGGTCATACTTCTCCCTTCTCCTTCGAAAAGGAGAGGAAATAAACATCACAACCATTATTTTACAAGACGTACTATGTACTTCAAGATACAGTGCAAAAGATATTTTGACAATAAGGCCTTTACAGTTTACATTCAGTGTTAAAAACTGGAATAATCTGTTCACAGTACTGCATGTCCTTAGCCTTCACTGATGAAAATTATTTTGGTTTTGTCTGCTTTTGCTGTGTAACACCACAGTTTCAAATGCTGGCAATTACACAGAGCCAAGGCTTTGATTGAGAACTGGTGCCAAAACTAAAATGAATGCCAGTGCTGATACCCATTTTGAAGTGATTGACTGCACATGCAGATGACAAAATCACTTATGTTCACCACAAGGTCCTTTGCCCTCAAAACACCACAAGACTAGAAAATTCAAGTAGCTTTTTTTTGTGCATGGATATACTTTTGTCTTTCCTTCTCCTCAATCTACTGTTCAAGCAGGCAAGCCAGGCTGAAATCTGTTTTCTTTCCTTGCTCCCTTTCTAACCCCGTGTTAGCTACTGATAAATGCTGTGAGCAGCGACGGAGACGCCAGCCTTTTCCTGCTGCATATTCCTCACCAGGACTTGGGCATGGTGGTGTTTCAGCTTCGCCCTGAAGAGCCAGTGCTCTGTTAGCACTAAATTAATACAGCAGAACTCTCTTGTGTGGCAGCTGTGTTGTGTCTCGCGGGTGGTGCACGAGGCTCACGCTTTGCATCCCACCCAGGCACTGCTGTCCTGCCCCACTGTGGTACACGGCCCGTGGCCTCCTCTCAGCCCCACCTGGGACCAGCTGACCCTCCTGGCACAGCCCCACTGCCCCCCTGGCAACCAGCACGTGCCCCCCTGGCAGCCTATTAGTATTATTTGCCTTTGGCCAGATGCATCCACCAAACCAGGAAATTCATTCATTCGAATTAATGTAAATAGAGAGGTATGGAGAGGCCAAAGGGTAAATCATCAACCCCAATTCTTTACTGAAGGCCTTGTTCTCCTTTTCCTCAGATTTACTCTCAAAGGAAGTGTTACCTTAGAAGAACTTAGTTTAAGCAAGAGGAGTCACGCAGGAGAGAGCCAGGATGGCAGAGATTTATTGCTGGCAGCTGAGAAATTACGTAGTTCCCAAACGCTGCCAGATTTTATGAAAAAAATACCTGAGCTTACTGCCCATAAACTGTGACTCTGCCTTATTCCTACAACTTTCTAAATGTTTCTGAGGACCCCCCGAGCACCTCGCTGTGCAAACCTCACCCGAACCAGACATCACTACAGATTCAACACTGCATCCATCTAGTAAGAGCACAAGACCCGGTGGCAAGAAAGACAGCAGCATCTGTGTTTTGGGTAAAAAGTCAAGGATTTTGAGCAAATTTGAGCAAAGAGAGTTAATACTGTTACTGTATCAGTATCAATAGGGTGAGACTCTCTTCAGCTGACACGGGAAGAGATTTGAGCTGAATGTGTAATGAGGATATCCCTCATTGACTCAACCAGGGTCAGAGAAGGACAAACCAGAATTAAAACCAAATGTCCTGAAGTCTCAACTACAGCCTTAAAAAGCTGACCTTTGACTACCTTTTCTTAGGCCACTAATCAGAGCCTCCCCCACCTTACAAGATCATCTCCACAATGTATACATCTCAACATGAAAAAGAATCTACCTCTCTCCATGATTCAGCATTCTCCTTGACATTGTTTTCCTGCTGTGCTCAGCTGGCACACAGTTAGGACATTTGTTTGCATTGTATAAGGCTGTCTAGTTCAGCAGGCTTCTTCTTCCTTCCACCTTTTTCCCACTCTACTAAATTTCCATTGATTTTTAAATAGACAGAATTAAAACAAAATGCATGTAACAAACAGGCAGAGGAAAAGGGTTACCAATCTGCCCAATACGAAATTCCTAAATACAACACCTGCCAGCTGTGGAAAAAGACCCTTCTGGTATGTTAAAAAAACAGCAACAGTATCTTAGTTCAGTGATCATGCAGTACTGACAGCATTTTACCAAACAACTTTCCTGTTAAGAAACAGCCAAAGGCTTTACAGCAAAAGACTACAGCAGGATTTTTATTGTAAAAATAATAAAATGTCACGGCAGTTCAGCATTCTCTTTGTTAAGCTCTAAAATATTCATCTGTGTCATCAGGCTTCAACTTAAAGCCAATTAGAAAAACTTTACATTTCATATTATAGCAAAATCCAGTCAGTGTGTCCTATGTGGAAACACAATGGCCCAAGCACATTATAAAAGTCTCCTGAAAAATCTGTCAAGCTCAAATACCGGAAAGCAGAACCAAATTAGCATAAAACATGATTTAACCATTAAATATCATGCAAGTGTCAAATAATGGAATATGTTTAACCCTCACTTAAGGGAGAATCTAATCCAAACACATTAGTGGAGTACTAAGTATAAAAACATTTACTCTCAACTCCAAATGCTTTTTTTTAAGTCATCTTAGAGCTTCCACAAAATGAATAAAGTTGAATATGATTTTCTGTGAGGGGTCACATGACAGAAAACATCTCTGTGGCTTCAAATTACACTGCCTGGTTTGCACTGTTTTCTTGTCTCAAGATGAGATGATTGCTTATTTTACCCCATGAGCAAACAGGAATTCCAGGCTTTACACACAGTTGAGTCAGCTCAGAGAGAATGTACTCGCAGACTCACAGTGTAGAGCAAAAGAAAATTGTTCAACAAGTATTTTGTAAGCCAGCTCTCATGTATACCTTCCACTTTTATTGAAGTATTAGTCCAACTCACACTAAATGTTATTAAGGCCCAGATTTCTGGAAAGGCACAGGGAAGGAAGTAGCTGGATTTCACTGGCTCCATGGGATTTTGGACATCCAGCTTCTCCAGGGCTCCTGGAAAAATCCCAGTCTACATTTAATCTGAAAGCATTTTACAGGATTTAAACAAGCCTAGCATTTTTCAAATTATATTTTTATATATCTTTCACTTCCTAAATAACTCCATTCAGAGAAAAAGTAAGTTCATGTTACTGTTTAGTAATTATGTCAGAACAGAAATCACCACAGCCTTACTCACACATCATCTTTTCCAGTGGCCAGTGTCTATTCACAGAACTGAAAAAGCCTAATTCTTTATCTTTGCCCTACACTGGAGTTCAGGGATTTTTTTTCTCTGGGTATGAGTGTCTGGCTTTTGTTTATCTGGGCTGTCAAAGTGAAGTATCTGCATGGAATAACACAGGAAACTCTGCAGCAAAAGAAACAGTAAAGCAGACTAATGATGTGGTTTTTACCCCCCAAACTCAGATGTAACAAACTTCCCACAGCAAAATCGCTTATTTCAGAGTCTACTTTAGATTTAGACCTTTAAGAAAGGTCTGTTGCTGGATAATCCCCCAACACATGTAATGTACTCACTCTTCCAGCTAGCAGGGAGGCCATTTCTACTGAGGACATTACTGAAACATTTTCTGGAGAACTTTTCAGTAGATTACATTTGGAGAAAGACAGCACCCATAACCCCTGTCTCTCACAGTATATCACAAAAATTCTGACTATAAACATTTTTAGGAAGCTTACACTACTGGCAATATACTGAATAATTTGAACCCTGGCAAACATTCTTTGACCTGAAGCTACAAGGAAATTAAGCTCCAAAATCACAATCATGGTTGCCCTAAGAAATATACATTATTATCTTCTGACTGGCTGCAGAAGTATAATCTATTTGGCTTTGAAATCTTGAACTCTGAGGAAAATGACAAGAGGAGTAAAAGCATCTCCCATCCTGACATACTTTATGAGGGTATCAAGCCTCTCACCTCCTCAGAATTCCTCAAAGAATATAAATTTAGGTTCAAAAGCATCTCAAGTATTTATCTTCAAGGCATTTAGTCCTATGCCACAGAAAACCCCACAAACCGCTGCTATCCTGAACCAGGAGCATGGTCACCATGACAGCTCCTCAGCCCCTTGGGCAGCCAGAGCAAGGTGAGAGCCAAGCCATGCACAGCACGGACTGTTATCAAGGACCAGAAGAGATTGTGGGCTGCTGCAGGAAACTGGAACCTGCTTCAAACACTCCTGCTTTGCATTCCTTAACTTAGAAAAGGTATGGGAAGAATTGTCAGCTAAAGGTGTTTATGGTGTTTGTTGAACTGGGCAAAACCAGAAAATACTGACTTTTGCTTCTGTTAGACTTTAAGGTTATCAGCCCGTTGAACAGAGGGCACCGTTCATATATTTCTTGATGTTACAGTGCTTAAATTGTTAGAAATTTATGGGCACAGCACTGAACTACTTAAAATCAACTCATACATTTCCTTCATGCGTTTATTCTTTCCATTTAAAACTTTGTTGTACCAACAGCTTCACTGGCTAAGAAGTGATATAAGAAAACTGCAAGCTTCGTATAGTCAGAAAAAACTGTCTAGTCAAGACAAGCTCTTCATTAACTTCTGGTTTCTAAATGTAGGCAGTTACAAAGGGTATGGTTGGCACATGCAGGCAGGCCCAGATTACTGAACACACTTGTGTTCCAAGGCTTGGTTTCATGTACTGAAGTACAGCACGTCACACCAAGGAAGCAAAATTCTGGGGACAAGGAAACCAAAAAAATATTTAAAACAGCAGAAGATTGTTTTTAATTATCTTTGTTGATGCTAATGACAGGAAACACGGAAAAGGGCACTCCCAAAATACAGACACTCAAAGAAAAGACTGTAATCAACTTGCTTAACATTCTACATTGCACACCTGAGGATGATGGCCACAGTTACACTCAAAAGACCATCTTAACTCCTTGCTCTTTCTATATAAACATATATCCAGCCCAGGTAGCACAGGTTAAAACATCCCACAAGACACAGCAACAGTGTGAGCAGAAAACATCAGGTTCTCCAGGTCACTAGGGAGCCTCACCCACCAAGCAGCTGCTCCGGGGTGGGCACAGAGCCAGGCTGTGCCGGGGCCTCCCCACACCCCGCAGCTCCTGCCACAGATGGGCATGAGATAAGCAGTTCAGTCCATGACGTTTGGAGTTCACACTTTTTCTGCATCAGACCTGCTTTAAGGGCAGGAAACAACCACAAATGGCATCTTGGCATTTGGGACTCCTAAGGAAGGAACAGTGCCAAGTCTCAAATAAAAACAACAAAAAAACAAAGCAGAGGCTTCTCAATGGCAGAATTTACCAGTCAAGAGGTTGTTTCCTCTACATTTTCACTTTTTTTGCTCTATACATTTATTAGAGGAACACTGAACAAGTATTAATTAGTTCATGTAGGTGTCTTTAGAAGCAAAACTATGACCAAATAATGTCAGCCACTACTGAGAATGCTGTCATTGATGAGTGGGCACGTGGTTCAGTGGTGAACACACTGGTGCTGGGGTAATGGTTAGACTCGATAACCTTAGAGGTCTTTTCAAACCTTAACAATACTATGACTTTATGAACTGATAAATTTTTCTCTTTCATTTGAACTAGAAATGTTAAAAGGCAATTTAACTTGCAGAAAACATTTAAATAGCACCTTTAAATAAATTCAGATCAGGTTTATTAACCCATGTATTTATTTCCTAGTAAACTGGCTCTAATTTATGAAAATTAAAGTATAACATCAAAAAATATTCATGTTTGCACATGCATTATTTAGGTTACATTTCTTTATAAAAACACAGTGTTGTACAGAATACTGCATATTTTAAATTAGCCATAGACACCTATGAAGTACGTTTCCCATTCTTTTTGACAGATCTGTATAATTGTAAACTCACTTGCAGTCTCTCTGTAAATAAGAGATCCTGATCAGAGTCTGAATTACATGACATGGTGATAAGCCAGATAAGGACAATTTCTGGTGATTAAAATACAAATCCTTCCAATCTTAAATGAATTTAAGTTCGAATTTTTTGGTAAACAGTTTTAAGACAGACATGACTTTTTTCTTTTTTTAACACAAACATAGCTATCAGAAAAGGGAAAAACCCAACAAACACACAACTCATAACATGAGTATGTGTTTTAGTCTTAAGGCAAGATATAATTTATTCTACAATATTCACTAAACACATTTACAGGATCAGACAGGTTTTCAGGATCTCTGAGACAAACTAATACTGTAATCAAAGGATTAGCAAACCAGCTGCCCATGTGCCATTACAGCTGATTATCATAGACTGCAGACAGCCAGCTCACTGGGAAACAGCTTTCAGGAATCCTGCATTGTTGCCAGAGAGAAGGGTACAGCAGGATGAGGTGATAATAACTCATTATTTTATTTATTATACGGAAACACAGGAACTTATGCAATATAAACTGCATGAGGTTTTAGAAAATCCTGTTACAAACTATGTTTACAATAAAACCTCACAAAATGGAGAAGAGGCTTAGAAGACACTGCCATTCAGAGCCAGGGATGCCATGCAGGGAAGGTTTGACTTTCCAATCTCCTCCCCAAATCTTACTAAAAACTAAATGGACTCAAAAATTCATCTTATCATGAATGTGCTGGGATAAAATCATGGAAAGAGAAGAACTGAACAACTTGGAAGTTACAGGTTTTATCTTCAAAACGTTTTCAAATAGCTTTTGAGTTCACACATAGAAAAACTTACAAAACATAAGCTTCCAATAGTCCTCAATAAAAAAGAGTGTTATTAAATAGTCTTTAAATAGTTTGTTACGTTCAAACAATTTTCCCTCCTTAAGGCTATGAGGAAGAATTATTGTTCTTATTGGAGACTGAGCTGTTACCAAACAGGAAAGCAGCAGAACTCAGCGCATTTAACAAGACACTGAAGTGTTTACAGCATTGCTTACAGAAAAAGGGAAACATCTTTAGTTTTTTACTAACACTTCAGCACCACGTTCTTTCAACATCTCTATGAGTTGCACTACCAGTAATGAGAATGTTTGCATCACTCCAGTGTGATACAGCCATAAAGAAAATTCAGAATTTATTATCTGTGAAGAAAATTCAGATGTGGATGGAAATTACAGTAGTGATTTGCTCATCTGGTAAAACCACTCCTTTCAGATGACACTGATGCAAACCCAAGACTAGTAACCAAGTTCGTCCCTCAGGTAGCTGGTACAAGAAATGATGTTTGCAGAGTATCTCTCTATCAGAAGTATGGACATAGCATTTTTTTGCTGCATATGGTTTACTTTGACTACCATTCCCTTTAGTCTATGCTATTTGGAATCATATATTGAATCCTAAGATTCCTGTACTGGGAGAAAAACAGGATCATCTCGATCCCAGTTTCTAGCTATTGATACGGCCTCTGTAGCTCAGGAGAAGAAGCCAAAGTCAGAATTTCACAGCCAGTCAAGGGAGGACAGACTGCCTCGGGGTAACTACAGGAGTATAAATATGCACCAGTTATTCAAAGCATGGCTTTCCAGAAAGCTTTTAGATTAAATAGATCATTCCTCCCCTACTTGCTTCTTCTCTAGTTTGTCTTCTTTCCCTCACCTTCTGGGGATTTAAAGGTCTTTGAACATCCTGTGTAGGAGATGAAACAACAGCCATTCACAGTTTTTAAATGCTCTGACTGAATGAGTAGTTTAAAGAAAAGAAGCTTAGCATAGTTTTATCCTCAGCTTCTGTGTTTACAATATGGTTACTCTCCAAATCTCGCTTGCTGTCTCTATCCTGTAGTATTGAAAGGGCAACCTCTCAGGTTTGCAAGCTTCTCTCACTCCTATATAAAGTCACTTGAAATCCACCTCCCTATCCATCCACCTAAGACTCCTAAGAGAGTCTACACCTGAGTACATCCACACCACCTTTGTCTTCTTTATTTTTAAAAGCTGCATTTTCCATTACACTTTGTTTTTTTCTAAATCACAGTTGCACGTCACTGAGGACAATGAGGATGAGAAAACAGGAAATACTTTGATTGATGTGGGGTTTAACATTACCAAGTCACTGTATTATTCGGGGACCAGAAAACACTAACAGAAATTACAGTGAAGTAGATCCCAACAATAGAATCAGTTGGATTTCACAGAGATAGAAAAAAGGAGCTCATGCTCAGCTTCATTAATCCTTTCCTCCTCGTCCCATCCTCTAATTAGTATGCCTAAGTGCTCTCTGAGAACACCAGACCCTTTGCTCCCCTTTTTTAAACCACTAAAAAGTCTCAACAAAACCCCCATAACTAACAGATGCACTAAGCTGACACAATGGGTGGTTCCCTTGTGCCTGTGGCATTCTTCAGCCTCTGACCTGGCCTCCACACTTGGGTATTTTTTGCCCTGAGCCATTGTACTGGGTCTTTATTCTGATTATAAATAAACCGAGACAGGATCCAGCTCATGCTTTCCTCCAAGTACATATCAAAAACATTAAAATAAAAAGATCAAATCTGTCCGGGTTATGGTCAACTGTTATTACAACGTGCTTATCAAAGTCCCTCATCAGGAGAAGCAATTCATTCTCTCCTTTCCTGGGATAACGTGTAACTCCAGAACCTGAGGGAAGGAAGGCAAGCACATCCTGGAGACCTCCCAAGGCTACAATAAGGCCACTGGCATGAGAATCCACTGTGGAAGCCCCTGCTGGTGACCCCAGGTGGGCCTGCTGGCCAAAGCCACAAACTGCACGGTAAGAGCTCAGGCTGATCCACATTCACCCACGGACAGCCATAGCACTGCGGGCAGAGCGATGGCAGCACAGACTTCTCCCACAGTGGTTTGCTTGTACCCACACCAAGTTTTGGCAGTCCCCTCCTTAACCTTACCATGCGTGCTCTGTAACCCAGAGACACCGCATGCTCAGACCAGAAGTTTTTTTCCTAGGCTCTGTCCTTCTCTCCTGCCCATCACAAAACACTGCTCACTTAATATTTTCCATCACATTTGACAGAAAAGTAAAGATCCTCACGGATACTCATTTCTCAAGAGTTCAATGAAAGCACGCTGGGTAGAGGCAAGTGGCACCAGAACCACTCCACTGGAAAGAAAAGGTGCTTGTAAGGCACAAGGGATTTTTTACAGCTGAAGAAAAGACTACTGAAAAGTGCCTCCTACTTAATCCCAGCACAGCAGCTTTCAGAGGACCTCTGGCAAACACAATGCTCCCAATCTGGACAGAGCTTGTTCCATCGCCAGATCTAATCCACATTTCTCACTTCTGTAGCTTTTTAGCATACACATGTAACCATTTACACTTTGCTTAAGTTGTAGTGAAGTTGTTAAATTCCAGTCAAGTGCCAAATGGCAGCATGAGGAGTCAGACATGGCGTCAGGGCGGAAGCTGAGCACACTGTTGAGGTGTCTCTGCTCCTCCTCAGCACAGCTGAACGGCCTCCCCACCAAGACCAGTTGCAACAGAACAGAAGAGGAAATGGAAGAAGTGTCACACACAATGTCTTGCTGTGTTTTCATCTAAAATCAGCCATACGCTGCTCACAGCAGTGTCTGTTTATAAAGCATTACAAACAATGGAACCCTCTGGGACCGACGCACGCACACTCCCATCACCTTCTACTGAAGCACACACTGACACTGGGCCTACCCTGCCAGAAGCAGCAGCAAGGACTTTGTCTATTAAAAAACAAAACTTACACTTGACAGTAGAAAGAATAGAACAGACATTCTTTTAATTTTATACAGTTTTCTTGATATTTAAAAGATTTCACTCTAGACACCAGTTAAAGCTAAATGAATCTGAGGCTGTCAATTTTTATTTTCTTAAGCTTTACTTTTATATGTGTTCAAAGAAAATAAGTACTGAAAAACATCAGTGCAAGCATCACTATAGCAACTGCAGCTCTTGAAACTTCCTCCATGCAACACAGTCAGATTCCAGATGGAGCAAAATGCCATGTCTATCTTGCTTTTCTAAGGAGCCTCTCTCTCCTACAAAGCCTCCAAAGACTAGCAGGGACATCTGTCGCAGAAGGTGCACTTGGAAAGACCACACAGACTTGGATAAATTCACCTATTTTTGCAGTTCTGAAAACAATAAAACAATCAATATCATGACATCTGCACCCAAATGCCCACGTGAAACGTCACTAGAACAAGAAAAGAGTTATGCAAGGCATTTATTCGAGTCCCTTTACAACCCAAGGGTTGACCTCATTAAAGTTAGAGGCAGTTTTGCCACATATTTCAGCAGAGCCAGAATTCCATACTTCATGGGAGGTTTCTCTGGTAGCCCAGCTCTCTGACTCACCACACTGCATCCAGGGTATTTAGTGACATTTCCCTGCACCTGCTGCCAATCAATTCTGCCTCACTACCCGGATGCAGTGTGTAGAAAAGGCTGTGTATCCTTGAATCAAAATCTTAAAAAATAATAATAGCAATATTAATAATAATATTCTAAAGTATTATGGAGATTGTAAACAAATCCAGGGTCGTTTTATTTCTAGGAAGAGACAGAAGACTGGAGCAAAGGCACCACTGCCTTGTATTTTTTAAGCAGCCAGCCAGGGAGGAGTAACAGGTAATCGTGTATTTCGTTTGCTGGTTCCAGTGTTCTGCATGGAATTCAGTGTTAGGGAAGGAAGAACATCCAAAAGATTGTTTCAGGTGCCACTACAAACTGTAATCGCCATGCTGATACATAAGTAAAAATTAAAACACCATCAAAATGCATCAGTTCTCTATTGTATTCTCATTGCCAAAACCACATGTTAAAAAACAATGAAAATGCCTTACAGATTCTCTGGTTTGCCCCATATTCTGAAAAATAATTAACAACACATTCATCTGGCTCTGGTCTAATCCTTTTTTGAGTTTGCAGAAGACATCTCTCAATTCCAAGGTGAACTTGTGGTATTTATTGCACCTTCTGGGCCAGACTGAAGTGGCAGGACTGTGGTGCAAGGCCAGACGAGCAGCCCCCCTGCTAACGGCAGGCATAGAAGCAGCACCCACAGCAGCACCCACAGCAGCACCCACAGCCTTCCTGCAGGCCACAGCTTTCAGACAGCAATATGGCCATGTACCAGTAACATCGTTATGCCCTGGAGAGTCAGCCCTTTGTCCTCCAGTTCACATAAATGAAAACAAGTGTCACTACATCAAAGAAAACTGTCTGTAGTTCTTATTGCAAGTTTCTGATATAGCTGACAGATGGCTCAGTTCTTAAGAGTGGAAGAAGAAACATTTCCTAGCAGACCCTAAATATTTGTGCCTCCTTGGCACATCTCTCAAAGAATTCAAGAACACGAAAATGGGGTCAGTATGAATTCTCTTTCTGAAAGGAAAATAAATAACAGAGGGAAATAGACAGGTCATGAAACTAACTAATACTGTGCAGGCATATTTGAAAAATACTAGATAGAAAACACATCAGTATTTCCCTTATAGAGCCCGGGGCCATAACACTCAAAATAACCTCAGCTGCCAATTACCTGGAGTCCCTACAAAGCCCATCTTTTGCAGTGAGGAATTTGACAGTCACTAGTGGGGAAACTGCAAGGAAAAGGTTTAAGTTACCATCACCACTTGACAAATGTGTAAGTAGTAACTGAAATTCTTTTTCTTGAATAATACTTTTAATTTTTAAAATCCTAAGTGAGGGAGTGTCTGCAATTTCTCATGGATGTCCTATGTATGATATGAAGTCCCAGGTCTGAGAAAAAGTTCAAGCCGTATCGATATCTAATCTGCAAGCAATGATCATCAACAGCATTAACAACTGGAAATATTTGTTAAAGGGTTGTCTAAATTCTGAAATATCTAAAAAAAAATATGTTCTAAGTTATATACATGGAGCTTTATGAACCAAATGGAAACCCAGACATGTAAATGTGACTTCACATTTCTGGCATGTTATCAAGGCACAGGAAAATGCCACATATACTTGTCTGCTTAATGTTAACTAGAGATGATTCTGTTCATAATTATTCAGAAAGCAAAACTTCAATTACTTCTTTCTAACTGTCTCAGCTACTTGTAAATACACAGATGGCATGCAGGACCTGTGGCTGTAGAGTTCCCGTGGCACAAAACATGGCTCTAAGAACGCACAACATGATTTAGATTGTGTCAAGGAAATCTGCAATCTCCTACACTATCAAACAGATATTTTGAGACAAATGTGAAAGATATGTGTTATTGTCAAGCTTAGGGCAGGAAAAAAGTCAACAACAAATGCTTCTGTGACAACTTTTAGGCTTGTACTTGACCCATTCTAGCATTACTGAACAAAGAAGCTGCAGTGGTCAGTTATACTTTTCCTACATCAATAGCTTGTTATCAATAGCTGTCGAACATCTGTACTATTAACATACTAAGTACTCAAATAAACTTATATTTTCCAAATGAAGGTAAAAATTTCAGTTTTCCAGCTTGGTCAGCAATTTTTCCTTTTTTTTTTTTTAACTTTTGATGATGTTGTTCTAAATACTTGCTGGACTACCATTTCTTGAAAAGGAAACTTACAGAAAGTAATAGCCAGTATGTGCTCCTCTCTCTGAGGATAGCAGCCCCTAAAATTAAGCCAATATGCCACAAGAAACTGTAATCAACTCACTGTGTGCTCAGGTATCAACTATTTGTCGCTATTTATCAGCTCAGTGTTCATCCCTCTCTACTCTTCCCCACACTCCTCAAATTTAGTAGCAAAAGACGGTACCACTACACTGACTCAACATCATTTTGTGCAATCCTTACAGTAATTCTAAATCCCTTTGCAAAAGCAAACAAGAAGCACCTTTTCCTCCAGAATGCTTATCTGCACTGTAAAACTAACGTTGGTTTAAAAGCTGACTGTAACCACTCAGCATTGCCGCCCCTGCACTGCCCTGCTCCCATGGCATGGCCAGGCTACTGCCCTCCTCCAGCATCAGCCCTGCTAACTAAGGTTTCAGACAATATAGGACTATTCAGATCTCCCTCCTGGCCTGCTGCTTTGTGTCTCTATTAACTGATCTGCAGCTGTACAAACAGCAGTGTTTCACCAGCATACAGGCTCCTTTACTACAATTTATCTTATTCTACAGCACTTCCATAAGCTTAAATAGGCCCAGCATTCGAAAAACAGTAACAAATACCCTCAAGACATACTCCTTGATCTACAGAAAGATACCTACAGGTCTCAAACAGTAAACTGCATGACAGTCTGTCTACTGCTTCTCCACAAAGGGGTTTTGCTGAAATCACAAGTCCTGGGGAGTCTGAGGGGCCATGTGTTAGTTTTATGAATATTCTGACTCATTATCAGGTTCCGTTCTGAAAACAGAAAACAGCACTGTATAAGCTTTGCCAGTACAACCATCAACAAAAGCCACCATTTATTTCTTCAGGTAGAAGAGGTTTCCCCAGCTGTGCTAAGAATGCCATCATCTTCCTAAATAAACTATTAAATTGATGAGGAGACTGTAATTTCTAAAGAAAAGTCTGGAAAGAGTTGCTTTTGCAAACGTGCAGAACAAGCCAACTAACACAAGCAAACAGTCCCTCTCACAGCTGACAGCCCTGGCTGGCAGCAGCTTGTAACTCATTTTCATGCTTCCCCCTGCCACCCCTGCAATCTTTTTGGGTACTTTGGGGTAAAAATACAAGAGAAATACAGAAGAGAGATCAAGACACATCAATGTAACACACACACGGCTAAAAGGAATTCACATTACAATGGCTCAGCTACACTAAATTATTCTGGATTGCCTTTGCACAGATATCTCAGGGCACAGTTTTGCATCTTAGTTGCTCTAAACATTCAGCAGGGGAGCATTTACATGAAAAGCTTTTTATACTGGTGCTGCTCAGAGCTGCTGTGTTTTTCAGAAAGCCTTAAATCTTCTCCAGATCATAATCATTGGTACAATACAGAAAGAAAAATGTGGTATCAGAGTTGAAAATCCTTCTGTCAGGCAGAACCCAGTTTCAGAAAGTGGTCTTTATTCATCTCTTAAAACACAGTTGCCTCAGATACTGAACACTTCAGAAAAATTACAAATAACCTGAAGTTTCCTCCATAACTGATAGAGAGAATATACTTTTAATATTAGCAAAAAATAGCTTTAGGCCTTATAGGAATTATTTCAATAATTTATAGCTTAAGAAAATGGATTTAAATACTTTTTTATATACTTTACAGATTGCAAAGAACGGGACATGTGAAAACTAGATCACGTTTTCCTAAGGTGGTAATCTGTAAGGTGTTACATCTATAACACACGTTATTTCTTGTTAGAGTATGGCCCAAGAGCAGTCAATTTGCCCAAGAGTACGGGAAGACCTTTGACTGTCCTGTTACAGTTATTGTGTCTCACTAAGGCAAAGGGAAAAGCCGAGGGACAGGAGGGAACACATTCAATTTTACAACAGCAGAAGTTACAGCCTGGAGTTCATTTCCAAGAACTCAGCTAACCCCTCCAGCACAATAAAACGCAGCAGTTGATGGCTGAAGCAGACCTTTCTCTCCTGCCCTCCCTGTTTGAACTGCCTCTCTTTGCTGGGAGGGACAGCGCTGGGGCTCCCCTGCCCTGAATGCCTGGCCCTGCTCCAAGCTGCACTTAATGAGGTCCTGGCAACTCCCTGGCACTGCAGAGCCTCCATCAGGCAGCCAGAACCGCGGGCAGAGCCGCGCCTGACAGCAGGGCTTTTGCTTCCAAAATAAAGAGACAAACACACATTCTAGAATATCGTATGCCCCAGACTTCATCAGAGCTAATCCTATCTCACTCCAATCTCCTCCAAGAAAAGCAAACGCTAATACCTTATAACAATTAACAAAGTTTATGCATTGTGCTATTCAAGACAGCTAACACTTGATGCAAAAGAAACCCTTAACTCTTCTAATTTCAATTGTCAGAAATCCAGTTACATATTCAATGTTTGGGGAGGGAAAAAAAATCAGTAGTACTCAAGTTCTGATTTTCTTTTCGATGCATCACTGATAGGGCAAATCACTGCAACAGGAACCAAGCTCTAAAAAGCAGAAGGAGATTCATTCTTTTAAAAGTATGAACTAAAGACACACCACAATAATACATTAGTGACACTACTCACTATAATTTGCCAGAGAATGTAATGTCCACTCACACTTCCACATTTTTTAAATTACAATAATTTTCATGCTTTGTCTCCATGTTTTAGATGATCTCCTTTTCTGACTGAACACAAGCTTGGCTTACAAAAAAAAGATTTCAGTACAACCTGGCTACACCAAGTCATTTTGTTTCCAAGCTGATCCACATTTAGTTTCAAGTAAAAAAAAATTAGCCAGAGTATAATGAATTGTGCACAGAAAGTGCTGCCATCTCTTATCCAATTATGGAATAGGATTTTCTTGTTTGGGTTAGGAGTTTATTTATTTGGAAAAAAAATGTTACTTTTCTCTACAATAATTTGCAAACTTTATTAAAATTATAATTCTATTGAGTTTGACCTACTATCATATTACAGGGTATAACGCAAATCCTTGCTAACAAGGCCCAAAACATTTCCTTTCAAAAAGATCACTTGTGCGCAGGAGCAGGAGACACCCTGCAAGAAACCACACATTTAGATCCTAATGGCAGCCAAGTTCCAGCTGAAAAGGGTAACTTTTGCAGATTATTAGCAGTGAGCAAACAAAGAATCCCACCCTCTCAGGCTCAATGCCAGCACTGTCCAAGCTCAAAATGAACACAGAGGGAGTTCAGTCCCTTCACTGCTGATACTGTCCCGTACCATCTGTGTTGAAAGCAGCTCTCAGCCCAAGGCCTTTGTTTCACACACCTAAATTACATACACACAGGAAACAGACCATATTTAGCAAAGGCATTTACTCTTCAAACCTCACATTAAAAGACATTCTGTGTGTAGTATCTAATGAACACACCAAGTAAATCCTAGGTTAGGGCCAGCATTTGCTCTCTCCACCCATGCAAGCCTTGTTGAAAAGGAGCAAGCTTTTCCCAAAGCTAAGGGAGAAGGTTCCTGCTGTTCCATGTGTGAATGAGCAAGGAATTAGGTACAGCAAGAGACTGTACCTAGTAAAATATGTGGATGGGCTTTAATAAGCATGCAGTGAAGTTGTAATAAGTGCTACAGATAAAACCTAATGCCTCCCCACTGCTGAGGGGCAGAAGGGGGTGCAGGTCTCTCCAGATGACACTTGGCAAGGAGACATTGCTGCCTATGAAAGGCACTTCATAGTATGTTGCTCAACAAGGCACTGCATTTGGATGATTTTGCAAAGGCAAAATATTTAATTAAATACAGTATTAGCAGTACAAACAGGGTGTGGGAAATCTGAACAGCAAACAAAGGAGTGTGGGCAAGAGTAGAGATAGGGATGGTAAAGGGTACAGGAGAAAACATGCTGGAAGACAGCAGAGCAGTCCAGCTGCCCCAGAGTGGTCAAGCACTGTCTAGGTTGCCACTGCTGTGACAATCCATTCCTATGTTCATCACAAATTATGTGTCAATTGGTACATAACACTACTATCTGCTGAAATACAAAACCACATTTATACCTAAATAATGATTTAGTGTAGTAGATAGCATTAATTTGAAAATTAATTAGCAATCCACTGTATGCTGTTGAAGAAAAGGGTTACACTAACATCACCCTCTTACTTTCTTAATTTGAGATGAAAAATATACAAATGAATGCCTGTGAAATGCAAAAAATAAGGATTTATATGGAAGGATATTTGAGAAGAGACACCAATTCTGCATAATTAACAGCACTGAAGAGATGGAAATGTTTGCTCTTCTTAACAACATCCAGCAACCTGTAATTTAGCAAGTTGCTATCATGAAAAACCTGTTATTCCATTTATCATTTTCTCACCAAACTGGACTAAAATTTCCGTCTGGATTCCATTTAAATCTGTCTTTGTAACGGTGCAGCTGAACACAGCTCCATAATCACACCGCTGAATGTTTGCTAAGCAGCCTGTATTTGGAGAGAGAAGGAGGAGGTGAAAGACCTTTTCCTTGAGATACACTAAAGTAGCCTTTGAATCAGACTGAGGGACGGAGAGTGAAAAGGCACCAACAATGCCCACATCAGGGTAATGAAGCAGAAAAGCAGCGGGATCAGCAGTAGCAGAGCGCAGGAGCTGCGGGGACAGCAGACCTCCCCCACTGCAGGCAGGACGGCCCCGGCGCTCCGAGACAACCCGGCGGAACCCACAGCGCAGGGCGAGCCTTCACTTCGGGCCACTCACCTTCCACGGGCTCCTCCTGCACCCGGCAACTCTGTCCCTTCGAAAACTGCACTTCTTGTTTGTCTGTACCACCACTGGTTTGCAGAACAAATCCCTCGTGTCATGCTCAGCACGAAGCAGAAAGGGAAAATGCACAGCACTGGCCTTGCAGAGTTCTCAACGTATGGGCAAAATGATCAGAAGACCTTTGTTTTCAATATGGGACAAAAGGTTTTTCCCAATGACCCAAAGCACATCATTTACAAGGATTACCCTGGTAGTTAAAGGGCATTTCAGCAAGCTCGGTGCTCAGGGTATGAAAAGGTTTTCAGCTGTTACATTAGTTTCCCTCCAGCTATTCAGTAACAGAGTACAGTATTTTTGAAATCCTACACTTACGTCGCATATGTGTTTTGGATGATTTCCAATACTGACCTGTTTCAGATGTTAGACACACAGACATGGAATATTTTCCAGTACAATCTGCTGGTTTCTAAGCAGGAGCAGCTTAGGACTCCTCAAGTCAGAGATTACAGTATTTTGTGTAAAAAAAAAAAACACACCTAGAAAGAAATTTTTCTTCCACGGATACGTAATGAGTATTTCCCCTTTTCATCATCCTGTCCCATCCTGCACGTGTCAACAATCTTGAGAAAGAAACCCACTGTATCCAACTACAACTTTCATAGAGAAGTAACAATGGGCATTACATGACAAAAATGCAAATACAGATGTCAAGTGACTCAAAATTTTAAATGCAATTCAATATCCTTTAATGTCATTAATCAATATTCTTTTCAGGAATGTAATGGCATGAAACAATTTGAATTAAAAACAAAAAAACATTTTGCTAGTAACGACCTCCTTCGATCTTGGTGAGACTGACATCTTCCTCTAGAGTTAGAATAGACAGTTATAGTCTTAGCACATGTAAGCTCCTGTTTAAAATGTCCACAACTGACTACCAAAACCAGTTGTTCACCAGGTCACATAAAAAATGAATTATCCAACTGTATAAAAGTCCATTATACAGCACTACTTTATATAAAAGCAATTAAGTGCCAAGAAAAATCTGATTTTATGCAAATCCAAGCTGTCTATTATGAACACAAGATAAATGTCTTTGTTTGGCTTAGCACTGAAGACCAGTATTCAGCAGAACATAAACATATCCTTAACTCTGTGCTTAACATGAACAAATTCTTTATTTTCCATTGTATGTCCCAATGATTTTGAACCTGATATTTAGCAACTGTGATATAGATCTTAAGTAGTGATTAAATCAATAGTCTTTATGTCCCTCAGTTTTTTATTCTTATGCTAATATCTCTAAAAATCAGAGAGCTATCTAGCACCAAGTTTGGATCAGTCCCTTATTTTCTTCATAAATGCATGACTCTCTTAATATAGTCTTAATGTATTACATGTACATTTTTCTGTATATAATGCTTACAGCTTATCCAAACAAGATGCAGAACCACACAGGAACAGCTTGTGTCCATAAGGCAGCTATCACTTTACCAAATAATCCAAAAAGGAGCAACAGATGAAATGGGAGAGGGAAAAAAAAATAGCAGTCACAATCAGCTCTTCAATAGGAAATAAATTCAAGTTATAAATAGGTTAAGTATAAGTTTATATAAAATTGTACTGGCCATTTGATTTAACAAAGTAACTTTTAGAACAGCAACAATATTATTTTAAAAGACATAAACAGGATTCAGCAGTAGAGTTAGAAAGAGTTCTCTCAGAGCTCTGGAAGTTTTCTGTTTCAATGTCTTCTACTATCTCTTACCATATCTCCCACTTTACAAGTCTTTCAAGAGCAATCTGTATCTGCAGTATATTTCTTAGCAAATAATTACGCACATCATTTGTATATCTTATTTACATTTTTTATCATCTCAAGTAACCAAAGGCTCGTAAAACCAAAAAATTTAAAAAGCCTTTCCCCTCCTGCTGCCAGGGATTAGCATATTTAAGCATTCTAAGGAGGCGCCCATGAAACAAAAGAGACGGGCTGGGAAGTACCACAAAGAAATGCTTCTCAAGTAGAAATGGGTTCCTTAAAACAAAATAAAAGGAAAAAAACCCACACCAACGCATTCACACCACTTGCTATTTACCCAGTGAGAGAAACAGAGGTTAAAAAAAAAATCATTGCAGAAATTCAAAAGATGGAAACAGAAGTCGGTGTATCACACACAACCAGCTCAAAGCTATTCAGTTCCTTTTTTCCTTGCAGAAAAGGTCTGCCCCAAAGCTCACTAAAAAGCACAATATAGCCAAGCCTCAAAGCAAGCGTCCTTCTATAAATCAAGTGAAGTACCAGAGGGAATAGCCGATGAAAAAAAGACTTACATCTCTCTTTTAAGACAAGAAGTTCCCAAAACATCAACACTTAAGCCCAGATCTTCATTGAGACAATGCAGTTTTAAATTGTTTAATGTGTTTTTTACACATCAGTTGTGAACTACTGGGTCTTTCCTACTCCACAGACCAATTGTGGTGACACAGATTTTTCTCCTAATCAGCTGCTCAATAACTCCAGACAACCCTGTTATTCAGTAATCCAGGAATAATTCTCTCTTTCTCTCCCGGGGCTATTACACTGCCTCTTAACCCAAACTGAAGTAGGATTAGCACCATTTTGCCTTTTCCCCTGCCCTGTACTTGCTGCTGTTTCTCTTGAGCCAGAGTTGACACTCATGAAACTGCACAGTGAACCAATCTGGGGAGATGATGTGGGGCAAAACCAAACTGGGGAGCATGGGGAGGTTCGTTGTGAAAAGTCAGCTCTCTCCAGAGCATCACCGAGGCCCTGGGGCCAGCAGGGCCAGCAGGCAAGGCCAGCAGTGCATCCAGTCAGGTGGGAGTCAGGAAAGGAGGTCCCTGGCAGGTCAAGCTTTAGAGGTTCAGACCAACTTCAACTCCCACAGAACTGCACCCTGGGCTCCACTGCTTCCTTCAGAAGCAAATCAAACACGTAACAATTCTACAAATGTAAAGAAAACAGTATTTTTGAGCCAATGGTTGTATCACTGAAATAGAAATTTGTACTCATGTACTCACAGAGGAGTGTTAGAAAACACAGTCAGTAGTCATTGTGGTTTGATTGATTGAGTATTCCACTATGACATTCCATCCACACATCTACAAATTAAAACCAAGATTTTTTTCATGGGAAAATTATTATTAAAGTAATTGGCTTTTCATAAGCCTTTATGGGAATTTTATAGAAGTTTAAGCTGTAACCTTGTCCTGCATTGAGTAATTAAGAGTATAGAACTGTACAAAGAACAGCAAAATACTAAACCTTTGCAGAGTAAATGCCACAGCACTTCATTCTCTGACCTCTGTGGAGCTGAAAAGAAACACCATGTATTTCACAGCAACCTATTACCAAGTACATCTACCACCAGATGAGCAAATTCTAAATTTCTTTGTAGAGAAATGTTAAGAATCTGCTATGTTACTGATAACACTCCATGACACAAACCCTTCACTTGGTTCAATTCTTTTGAAGTGCTTTAATACATTTTTGATAGCTCAGTGAATGGACTTATGGGTAGTCAATTTGCATATATTTTGACAGAATATGCAAAGAGGTTCTCTGAAGACCCTGTTAAATAAACTACAGAGAAAACATTCATTATTTCAGTAACTATGAATGATAGATTTCTCTGTCCCAGGGAAATTAGGCACCCATACATTCTCTGTATTAAAATTTAATTGGATTATTTACTAGCATGTGATTTCCTTCCTGAAAACCATTTTATACTCATCTCTGGCAAGCCTCTAGAAGCCAAGCAAAAAGTTAAGAATTTACCATAATTATGTGTTTGAAAACAAAACTTTATGGGGAAAATAAAAAGAAACAAATCCACACCACAATACCCCAAATCAGATGCAGACTGTTGGGCAACCAACACTCAGGTTGATAAGAAAACTCAGTAATGGGCCTGTTAGTCACAGGTGCCTGGATACTCCCAAATCCTACAACTCACCAGGTCTGGCCTTTTCGGACTTCCTGTTCCCAAACAGCTTCCTGACTTCACACAGACATTTCCGAACCATTCCTTAGCACTGAATCTGTTACTTCCTTCTTTGTGCTGACCCCGAGTAACTTCACTCCTAATGACCTGGGCAAACACCAGTGGAGTTTGGAATTCCAAGTGTTGCCAATAACCAGACTTGGCTTTCCTTGTACACAAATATCCATGAAATTCAAGACCACTTCTCCAATGCAAACATCTCGGGTCTTCCTCTAAGATAGGGTAAAGGCATGTGAAGAGGGAGCACTTCAAACAGAGCTAATGTATAAGGACAGATTACCAAGCAAGACAACTGCACTGTATCACAACAAAAATGACCTCAGACTAGTTTTATGAGAATGAACTTTGACAATAATGAAATATAAAAAGGTGTTTGATTACTCAGAACATCTTTCAATCTCCTTAATGTAAATGGTCACTAAAACAGGAAAAGATAAGCAGGCAAATATTTCAGCTTGGAAGGCAGGTCAATCTATCTGTAGGTGAAAGAAATTAAGATTTGAAGATTTGCTGTTACAAGAAAAATACACAGCCACTGATGCACTTTTTCCCTCCAAGTCTTAAAAATTTGTATCTCATGAACTTAACTAGTTAATCACCCAGATCTTGCATTACTAAGCATTTCTTTTATCTGCTTACACCTCGAAAGCCACTTTGTACAGCACATAAATATTACATTATTCTACAAAATTCTACAGTAAATTTCACATTTGAAGTGTTGTTAGAACAATATAATATTTTATGTTGTTACAATCATCTCCTACACAGAAAAATCATGTTTACCAATGGGCATAAATTATGCCTATCAGTCTAAGGCAAGTTTTAAGGGTGAGTTTAGATAACCAGCTATGAAACTTTGCTCCAAGAACATAAAAAAAGAAATACAGACCATTCTGCAGCAGAGGGAGGTGTCACAGGTTCTTCAAATTTACAATGGTATATAGAGAGGATACAGTGTCATTAAGGAACCCAGCTACTCTCATAATCTAAGTACATACACAGATACTGTTTCACCATATCAGTCTGGAAAAAGTTCCTGAATAAATACAGTGAGTGGTCAGAGCTGAATTTCCTTCTCAGAATAATTGCCAAAAACATTGAAAATTTCCAAGCAGGGTACAAAAGCACTGCACACTCACACTATTTAACAAGAGTAGGAGCTGACCCACAGCGGGAGCCCCACGAGCTGCTGTAACTCACCAGTCTGGCAGAAAACTAGGTCAGTAGCCCTACAAAAACACTACTTAAATTTCTGCCAGTTAGAGACTTAAAGCTGCTTAATGAGGGGTTCCAGATGAGTACAAGGAATACACAGCTAGGAGCAGGAGAGAAGGTGGAAGAGAGAGATTTCCTAATGGATCACTGCCGCAGAAGGATGACCAAACTGTCAGCTCCAGGAACTGAAGGCTCGTGCCGAGCTCCTGGAGACCCTTGTCCCATTTGTCTCATTCTGGAAAGTAAGCAAAGAACTCTCAGTATCCCTCTGCCTCTCCCTTCCTCAAAGGGCACCCACTAACCCAGCCTCAACTACCACCAATTGCAGACACTTCCTAAAAAGCAATGCTGTGCAACAACCAAATTCTGTATTCACAGTGACATTTTTATATGGCATCTTTAAAAACACAATAAATACCATCTCCACAGAGAAATTACTTCTGTAAAAAAACAGAAGGGCAGCAGCAGGGAGGAAGAAGGCAGAGAGAGAAATGTATTTTGGGACAAATCTATTTACATAAAAGAAGTGCAGCTAGAATTCTATATTAAACATTTTGGAATAGAAAAACTTAGTATCTCATGGGTTACTAATTTTCAAGGTAACAATGAACCTGTTCGACCAACACAAATTGCTCACTAAGCCAAAAATTGTATGAATGGTGACAATGTAACACCATTTTCAAATCATGACACCAGCACTGACCCTGGCAAGGACCATTCTGCATCAAATTAAAGACAAGTGAAAATCACACCTTGCTTCCAGCTGCCTGGCTTACATACCAGTCCTGAAGTTTTCACCTGGTCCTGCCTGCTCCAAGACCATCAGTAACAGAGCCCACATTTCTCCACCACTGAAATGCAGAACCACCCCAGCGTGTGATTATCCACAGCTGAAAAGACCTGAAGTATTTTCTAGCTCTGATGCACAACCTGTGTGTGTCTCCAATGAACACTGCTCAGCTGCAGCTGTTAAGAAAGACAGACAGAGAGAATCCATTCATGAAAGGGTGAGTTACACAGAATTGCTCCAAAATTGACTATCTGGCCTTACCTTAAAATAAGCCATGACAATTCAGAAAAAAAACCAGTATTATCTCTTACAGTGGTATATATTAGTGCTAAAACCATTTCCTGTGGGATAATGGCTTGCTTCTAATGAACCATAAATCACAGGAAATGGTTAAGAATCAGAAAAACAAGACAGGATATTTATTACTGTTTATGATCAACATTTAGAGAGGTCTGGAGAGTCTGTCTGCAGGCTTCAGTAGCACTGAGTGTGTATGGGGGGGAATCCACCTTCAAAACTCATTTCTCTCAGTCTCTCAGTTCCACCTTTGGAAATTAATCACTGTAAACCCTGTAAAAATAGGCAAGTAAGTTACAGTAATGAACACGGTAATATTGTTACATATTGGATCTTGGAGTTAACTCCAAATACATACCTAAAAACTCACAGACTGTTTTAAAGATACACTGCCATAAGCTAAAGCCTGTAAGGACAATACTAGATAATAAAATCAAGTTTGTGATAACAGTATTTGAAAGCAGCAAGAATACATGAGATACTGAAAAGGAAGGTCTTCTGAAATTTCCCTTAAAATAGTGCTGTTTCTTGCTGCTGGATCCTCCCTCATGCCCACCCAAGGCAGTCAGCTGCCTCTGTCCATGTTCTGTTCAAATGAGGATATTGGACTGAGGAGGGCTCTGGGAGGTCTGTGTAATCCATGCAGGAGAGGCACAACAGAACCTCACCATCTCTTTTCAGTCAGGTTTTTGCTTGGGATGTGGAGGGTGGGAACAGGTTTGCAGGTAGAGAAGGAGGAGTGTAGCTTAGTTGCTGTTGCTTTCCGTAGACTGTTTCATACCATACCGTACCAAGAGTGGCAGGCACACTCTTCTAAACAAGCTTGATGGAAATGAAGTGACCTTGTCTCCCCAGCCTGGCTAAGGACCTGTGAATCCCTTACAGGATCTGGATAAGCAAAGCCATGCTAGCTTATTAGAAGATGCTATGACAATCACACATTTTAGTCACCTTATAGACAAAAGCAGAAAGCTCTACAAATGTCCAGGGCTGCAGTATCAGATTATAGCAACAAACCCAGCCAGTACTTCAGAAAACCCAATCTTGGCCTTCTGGCTGGCTGCCACAAAATCTTTACTTCATTTAAATTCTGCTCCAATTCTACTCTCTATTGTTTCATTGCTTTAGGGAGCTTTCACTTCACAATGAGGGCACCTCTGCCAATCCAGCCCTGCCTCTGTAAATAATTTACTGGTTACATGATTTCATCATAAACAGTGACTGGAACTGCAGCACTGAGGAATTTAAAACATGGGTGTCAAAACATGCTCTTACCAGAATGCCCCAACAGCCAGAGCCCTTCCTTCCAGTGGCCCTGAGCAACGCCTGACAGACCTGGAGCAGGTCACTCCTCGCTGCAGGAACCACCAAGTATGTTTCATCAAGACGAGGATGAAAATCCCCTCCAAGAAGGGTAACTGCTTCAACACAGCCACAGGAAGCTTCAAATGGAGTACACAAACAGAGAGGGTACTCTACACCCATTCCCCCCTGTACCTTTCAGAAGCCAGTCAGTCTCTCATATTCCTTTCAAGATTTATCGTGTCTCATGCGCAGAGAAAAGAGTCTCAAGTCAATTAAGAAACATGAAACCTCTTGCTGGCTCCATCAGAGAACTACATTGCCTCACACAGGTCCCAAACAACATGGAAGGTGTAATGAGGTACCTCATCCAGCTGCTCACCTTCACAAGCCACAAAACATTGTCTTCACAAGAGGGACCACCACAAACACTTACTGTAAAGGCCTTCAGGACAATCTTTCATATGTACAACTAGTTGTCGGATACACAGTTTATGTCACTGGGGTTGTCCCAGAGAGAGAACACAAAAACTTCTCTCCACTGGGATTTAAGATTTTGTTATATGAAAGCCTGACTGTAAAAATCAGAGCATGTGCAGCTCTGAAGAGGTTTTTGCCCTTGTGAATTAAAAACACTCACCTAAATACAAGTCCTTCTGCTTACAGGGCAGAAAACAAGTTGGAACAGTCACTAGACTACTGCCCTCCTCAGATGGGAACTTATTTGAGAAGCACCAGGAGTGAGGACAAGCTGCAGAATAGCAATGATGTGAATTCTCCATCAGACAATAATGGAGTGCTTGACTATCTTCTTCAAAAAAAACTTGCATGGAGTTACAGACTTTTCCATTCAAACTCCATGAAAGTACTGAGTACTGCACTGATGTCTTGACATTTGTTAATAATGTTACAAAATCAAATTCAAGCAGAAGGAAAGTTTTCATCAAAATTGCAAAACAGTGGAAGACATGATGGTAATTCAGGTCAAATAGGTTATAAATATTTGCATTAACACACTAGGTCTGGTTTGTCGTTGGCTTTTTATCATGATTCGGTTTTATTAAACTGACCACCACAACAAATATTCCTGCTCTAGTTTATCTTCACATTATTTCAGCTCAGTATGTTCAGGTACATAACCCGAAATTCAAGTTCCAGGACCTCTTCTAAACTAATTGCACTGTTAGCCACCTTTTCAATGTTAGCCAGTTAAGGACAACATTGAGGGACAGTTGGGATGACATTATTAATATTTACTTACTTTTAATTCAAATTCAGAGGGGAGGGAATAATTACATTTATTACAACCAAGCCTGGAACTCTGCCTGTAATTAAGGATCTGACACATCTTAGAAGAACTCCATTTTCAGTTGCTTAAGACATTTGCCAAACTATCGGTGAGGTCAGAGATTTCACAGAGCAAGCCTTTTTCTACTATTTTACTTAGAAGTGAAAAACGATTCTGCCTAAGAGTAAGACTAGAAAAAATAGGTTGTGAAGCCCATTTAAAATTCTTATTTTAAGTATTCTGTTGACAACTTCTAAAAGTGGAAGAAGCTGAATTTAAGCCGTGGCAGACAGGCTGCCTCATACCAAGGGTGTGGCTCCTCTTGGTTTGTGGCGAGCTCTTTTTTTCTTGTGGGAAAGTGCAAGGGAACAGAGAGAGGATTGCTCATTTTCTTGACAAAGTACCAAAATTACAGGCCTCTGAAAAACTTCAGAAGACGTTGTTAGTTTGGAAACTCAATTTTTCACAGGCCAGCAGCACTGGACATGCTCTCTGGGCTCTCCAGGACATGGGATTGTTGCACATGCTGATCCATAGGCAGATAAAATCTGCTGCTTTATGGATGAGCCGGGGTGAACTTCCCTTCAGCTCCTCCTCCAGCAGCCAAGCGCCTACTCTGGTAAAGCTGGAACTAAAAGCTTCTCAATTCTCTTCTAATCTCTTTACCCTTGCCAGGGAAGCACACAAAATAGGGAAAAACCAAAATGCTAAGAACTCTGCTATGTGAAAAGCAGTGAAGAGACAGAACACAGGCAGTGGAGAAAGCAGCAGTGATGCCACTGCTCAGAAAAGAGACAAAAGCAAAGGAGGTCAAAACCAAATGAAAAGACCAAAAGCCAGGAAGAAGATGCAGCTGAAACAGAGAAAAGAAAGGCTGGAAATGCCTGTGGTCTCCAATAAAGACCAACTCTGCTTTGTAGAAGCAGCTTTTTATTTTTCCTCTTCCCCTGTTCACCCTCTAGGTCCCTTGCGTTTATTTTATGATTCTGGTCACAATGTTGTACTTAGGGAAAAATACTATTATAGCAGAAAAGTGTAGGAAATAAACTGCTAGGTTCAAAGCAAGAGATCTTTTTAATAACATCTTGTTTTCAATATATAAACTTTTGGGTTTGTGGTTGTGTTTTTCTTTTCTTTTTAAATTAATTTCTTCCTATCCTTATTGCAGGAAGCTCTCACCAGGTATCTGGATGCCAGATTGCATATTTGTATTCAGCAGTGTTTAGAGAATTACATCAACAAATAAAAATGGTAAGATACCATGTATTTTTAATGACTTGGTTCACTGCAGAATCCTCTGTGTTTGGTACCAAACAAGACTACATACAAGGGAAACAGACCTGCAAGGAGGAACAAGTTCATACTAAGGCAGGGATAGATCATTAGGCACAAACTGTGTGCACGTGCCAGGCTACCCTCAAAAATCTACTCCTTACATTTACTAAGAAATCTACACAGACTTTAACCAAAGATAAAATTCTCTGTGTCCAACCTTTTCCAGCGACTAACTGTAATGAATGTTTTTTTTCATATGCTTAAAGTGACTTTTATTCCATGGCCCTTGTGGGGAGGATTCATTCTTCACACCAACCTAGCGCCCAGCTAGTGCTTCAGCCATTCAGTCACAGAGGAAAAATAGGGAGGAAAAAAGTTAATCTCCAATTGCATGATCAGCATTCTTGCACCTCACTAAATTTTCTTGTGCTTCCAAGCAGTAAATAATTGTAATAATCTTTTCTGTTACAGATCTCTTATCTTGAAATCTGCACCTAGTTAGCATATTTCTCCCACAGTTAAGAAACTATAGCTCAGTATTTGTGGCCCTTTTAATATGGCAATAGTGTAACATTTAGCAACTGGAGTATTTTAATTCAGGAATCTAATAACACTATGTCCTCCTTTTTGGAACTTTGGAACCTGGATGCTCAAAGTTCCAACTGTCCAAAGATGACTTAAAATACTGTCTCCTAATTTTAAAGTCACTAATTTTAAGACCATAATCATCTTGAGCTCTCTCTCACACACATAAACAAGCCCTGAGAAAAATTACAAAGCTCACTATTAGCAAAAGCAATGACTGTTACAAATAGGAAAGGAATGGAAATCAGTTGATTATAAGAAAAAAATTATCTACAATTATGTTAAAGTTTCATCATATATGTATATCTTAAAATTCACCAAACTGCACTGAGAAACTGGCAATATCTGCATAAATCCATATAATCTGCTTTTATTGATTCTCTGGCCCACTGGATTCCCTCACACTAAACTTGTTACTTGAGATGTGAAAAAATAATTGCTTCAGAAAAGGTTAACAGAAAACACTCTCAGGGTTTCATATGTTCATTTACAAGTCCTCTGAGTCTGGAAGTTTCTTAATATCTACAGGGAAGGCAGCGCTCAGAATAATTCTACATGTACTAAGGCTCAAATTACCTCCTCTCTCTTCTGCACAGGCAGAACAGGCACTTGGAGAACACTGGACAGAAGAAAGCAAAAAGACACAAAGGAAATACATAAATATGAAAAAGAAATGAAATAGAAGTAATGAAATTCCATCAATGTGCTCATGTCCCTACACTTTGCTCTTTCTTGCAATAAAAACCCCCAAGTATACTCAGTGTCAAAGGAAAAGGGGGGAAAGTCACATGGGGAACATTCTAGTTTACTGCTGCTTCTAAGAAAAGCAGTGAAAGCATGTCAGAGTACAGACACTTGGAATGGCTAATTTAGATGCAGTTTAAGATTAGAAATTCACTTTCATCTAAAATAAGGAACACTCACCATGTGCCTACCAAGTAAACACTTTTTTGCTGCATCATTAAAATATATTCAAGTAGTTGAGCAATTGTACATGCTACAAAAAAAAATCCCTATTTAGTCATCTGTTCAGCTTTCTGAGCTGTTTCTTTAACATCTCAGACATAGCTCAATAAACAGAGACCATGAGTGGATGATGCAAAACAACAGATATTTGGAATCTGTGTCCTGCTCGGGATAGCAAGTTGAAGAAATTGAGTGGTCAGAAATGCAGATGAAAATGCAGTTTAACCAAGCGGAATTCAAACATCAGTAAAGTAAGAGACAAAACACTCCCAAATACATTTCATATGACAATGTTTTCTCTTTTGAACTGTGTGTATAGAATTGAAACAGAGCAGCTAGCAGTGGTGAGAAATTAATAAATGTATTTCTAGACCTCCCCAAAACAAAATTCCCTTTTAAAAGTGGTGTCTTTAATACTCGTATGCTTTGCTATAGAACTGCTGCTTTTCACAACTTTTCTTCACAGAGTACCTTAATTAGTACAATTGCTTTCACAACCTGCTTTCTACTGTGACATCTCTCAAAAAACCACCAGCTTGTGCTTGTAATGAAAGGACAGTGAAGTGATGGCAACGCTCTGGGAGCCACAAACCAAACACCTGTTCCTCCCTGATGGTGGCACGTCAAGCAGCAGCTTAACTTCATCTCACCATGGTCCTCCTTCCATCCATTGTCTATATAGTTTTTAAGTGCTGTGATGCTTTTGCTCATTACAATCACAGTTAAGGCCTCAATGCTTTTTTTTTCTCACTTTAAACATCTGCACTGCAATAATCAGTGGCGTGCGCAGAGCAAGTTCTCAAAACACAACGGGTGTTTCAGAACAGAACACCCAGGGAATGAGACTTGTCTCCACATCCCAAGAAAGAACAAAATTTATAGCAACTCAGACAATTGTTTAGAGGGGAAAAGCAGCTATTTTTAACTCACTGCTTAGTGGCTGCACTTAAGGGAGGCTCCCATTTCCTTTCCTCATCTTAGGCAGCAGCCGTAACTACTATTTCCTTTTCCCTCAGCTGCTTTTCCCAATATCTGGGCTTGCAGCTGGTAACAATGCACTGCCTTCAATACCATCACAGCTTCAAAGCAAAAGCCAAATACTGCTTCCAAACCAAAGTCTGCCCTGAAGGGCAGCAGGCAACTTTACCTTTGAGCGCATCTATTTGTGTTCCAACACAGAAATAGTAGGCCTGAATTTAGCAGGGCCCTGAGCATGACCCAGCAGGCCAGGCAGGGCATCCAGACTGAAGGTACTGGTGTACAAGTGAGGGCAAAAGGGGATGCAGCTCTCTCACACACAGACTGTGACTGCTGCTCAAGCACAGCTACTCAGTGTGATCACCTGCACTGGGACAGTTTAACTCAAGCACAGGCACCTGCGGACAGACAGACAGCACTACAGCAACTGCCAGCCCCTGATGGCCAGGTGAAAGTATTTGGTGGATCAGTGAAGAAGAATTTCAGAGCTCGTCTCTAGGAGCACTGTTGCTGAACTCCTCTGATTTAATTCTGGTTTTTTTAAAGCTATGAGAGGTTTATTATCATATACTAAAACAAGTCTTCTCCCGTCCTTAACAGAACTGGGTAAATGCCACCATGTGCCAGGTACGGGACATGAGAAAGGAACTCTTATCTTTTCCTCAAATGGAGACACTTGAGATGGAGACAGTATTTGTATTCCCATTTGTATACATTTGGTGAATAAAAACCGGAAGGATAGGAAGGGCAGAGCAAGCAAAGGCTATTGCAGTTCTAAGCCAACTTCCAATGCCTGATCTCATCAGACTTGCACAATACAACTCCAAACACAAGGATGAGAATTCAAAATAAATCCAGCAGAACTACAAGGAAAGGTATCTGCTACCACACTAATGACTAGATACAGACCTCCAAGGAAGAATGACGATTTTCTTTTTGAACTGTCACACCCACCCTACCCTGCCACACAGTGGTTGACAATGCTGAGAATAATTTTGGTTTTCTTCTACACACAGAGAAAAAATGTATTACCAGCTTGTCTTTCAAAAGTCCTGGAACCATTTAATAAAATGCAATATAGGAGAAACAGTTTGGAAATCTGTAGCATGGAACCTGTGTATTCCCCCAGTACTGGAACAGCCCCTCAGACAATTTTGCCTTAACTGCCCTCTCTCCAAATCTTAACCAAAGCTTCATATGATTCTTCTGAAAGCATTATTTAAATATATATCTGAAATCACTTCCTTAATTACTCACTCAAGCTCATGCATGTTTAAAAGAAGTTTAGTAGATGAGCCACCTCTCCTGGGCTATAATGAGCTCAGTGTAGGTAGGCAATGACTGTCCTGTACTGCCTCTAATCTCACCCCACTGCATTTCCCCAGAACACATTATACATTCACAGAGGATCTGCCAATCCAGACTCTCAGAGTTTGTGTTCTGCAAGACAAAAACAGTAGAAAAATAAAGGATCCCCACTTTTTGAAAGCATACCAAGAGAGTCAGAGAAGCTGAGCATTCCTTTAGGGAAGAACAAACTTCAGTCTTTTGCACTTCCCTTATGCATCCCAGTTAATCTGAGCACTTATCAAAGACCTCTTTTTAGTAACATGATACAGCTCATTTCTTTACATTAAAGAGAAGAAATGCATAAAACAGCAATGTTGAAATGGAAATAAAAATGTCTTTCCACAATAACTGAAACAAGGGCAAGAAATGAAAATTAAGAAGAGAGAATATCAAGAAGCACACATGAAGAACTCCCTCTGAACTGGGGAATAAAACATCCAAGAGGAAGAAAGAGGCAGGAAGATCTGCAACTGCAAAAGTCTGTTCGCTGCAAGAACTTGACATTACCCCTTTTTTTCACCAAATGAGGCAGATATCCTGCAGAGAAAAATACTTTATAAAAACTGTCCCAGTTGTGCACAAAGCAGCTGAATTAAGGTCAGACAGACAGTTGTTAAAATGACATTTTGGGGGGTTATACGACTGATTTAATGTTTATTTTTAATGCTTTGCTTTTAGGTAATTATGGTTTTGCCAGTGAAAACAAAACTACAGAATTGTGCTCATTCTCAGGTAAATACATTTGCATCTTCCCTTCTTTAAATCCTCCACTTGGATCTTAATCTGCAGAATTATCAGCTCCTGCTCAAGCAGAACAATATACAAGGGAGAAGGAATGATGTCCATAAAGCCAGATAACATAAAATATGAAATGACAGTGGTAATTTACTTAAGTTATGCTGCAGCAATTCTGCATGTGCATGCTCACAATGTCTTTCCAAGAGCTGTCTTAACACTCACTGCAGGTTGGGAGCATGCACGTAGGCAAGCAAAGCACTTGGCAAACTGGTTTCCAGCTGAACTCATCCTGTCCCTTTACATCTCTTTGTTCAAGAGTTCTTAACACTCATCCTCGAGCTGACACTGCTTGTGCCTCCTCTGCTATCAGGGGCATCAGCTAGTCACTGTTTGTCCTCACATCATCAAGAAAAATTGAAAATACCATTCCACACTGTCCTCAGTAGCTCCCACATTTTTCCCCTCAGAAGTCCTCCCCAACTAATTCTGGTCCTGTCTGTGTAAAGATCAGGCTAATAAATCCAGCAGAACTATTTAAACTGAGCTCAGTTTGCGCTACATCACACTGTACCTCTGAATTTTGGAATGTCTTAGAAGTAGACATCATCCCCTTTAAGAAAATACAATAAAATGCAATAAAAAAGCCCTTTCCCTTTAAACATTCTTTGAAAAAGTCAAAGCTCATTCTATGCAGTTAAAGGGAGATGAGTCTTTAATAGTGTTTCCCAATAATTTCTGCTGTAAAAGTGCACCTCAAACTTCCTCCCACCTCAAACAGATAATGAGCTCTTCCTTCAATCAAATATAATTAACTACACAGCAATTCATTAAACGATTTCTTTCAAAAAACCACCACCCCTGTGAAACCAGAAGGAATCAACACTCTGCGGTTCAGGTCACATCCTTTCAAGGGAGGACCGTCCCCTCTAGGATGTGTATTGCCGGTGACTGCCCTGAGCTCCCGCTCGTCCTTCCCTGTGCCCACCACGGCGCATTCTTTGGCTGCAAGGTCACTTTTCAGAAGGTGATTAGCCTTCCTTGTTTGCTGCAGGATGAATGATGCTCTCACGCCTGTCTAGACTGAGACCTGATGGAATGCAGTTACCTCTGCACCTCGTATCCCCACACCTCAAGGAAATGAGGCAAGCCCCAGTGTTATCAATTAAGCACTGAAACAAACTGCTTTATGTAATTGCCACAAAGGAATTTACTATCAGATTCCATCACATACGTCATCCTCTGGGCTATTAAATATTTTAGCTAAATGCAATAACTGTTTGTATGTGGCATTCTTAGATTTTGAACCATTTAGTTGCAGTTGTATGTTGAAAGCACATGTCGGTAACATAAAGGTAAACTCATTACGTGCTTATCCCAACCATCCCAAAAAGAACAAAACCAAGGGTGGAGAAGGGTGGGCAAATCTAGGAAAGAATCAAGACACAAATACCTTGTTCTGTAATGACAGTGGTAAACATCCAGCCAGGATGTCTAGTTTTATCTGGAGAAGAAAGGATATTGCACTAGGCTTACTTCTCAGTGTTTCCTGGCAGTCTCACTAAAATGTCTGATCTCCAAAATCTGTGTCAAGTTCAAAGAACTAACTGTAAATCTGAACAAATGAATAAAGTATTCAGAACACGGGGATACTAAAAAGACTGGTGGGATTACAACAGCATCTTGTATAATAAGCATCTGAAAATAGAACATAACTGTACTGAACTTCATTGTCCCAAAGTGCTTCTAGGTTTAAGCTTATAGCATGAACACAAAAATATGTGAAAAAAGCAATGTTGAGAGGCTTATTCCTAGCATCACATCAGCACAGAAGGGCAAAAATTACTTATTTAAATTTCCATTCAAATACAGAACATTCACATAAATTTTCATTTTCCCCTCAGTAATGAGACACAGAAGACAAGCTAGTTGATACAGTGAAAAGTTCAGTCTTCAGAATTATCTTGATTTATCTTTAATTAGAAGACTGTCAGCATCTTTGGGAGTTTATTTTGCATTATATGCATGAACATATTGCAGGAAGTCTGGAAGTGATATATAACAGCATCGTTAAATGTATGTTGAATCCCAATGTCTGAAAACTATGGATTTAGCTACATTTGAAGATTTGAACTTGGCAGAAAAGATACCATATGCACAACAAATACATGAAACCTGCCACCAAAGAGGAACCATATCTCATATTGCTAGTCAAATTGTATGGCCAGACTTCGCAAACGCAGATTTGGGCAGGGCTCTCCCCACGTGCCCTTCCAGCCTGTGCAGGGGATGTTTTAGGTGAGGCACAGCATGCACAGAACTGGCCCCACCGTTTAAGTCCTGAGGTCCATCTGCCACGGCCAAGTAAGCTTGGACAGTGACAGGGAAGCCCTCAGGACTGTCACAGCACCCGGTACTGACCGGGGCTGACCCTGCTGAGCATCCGAGATGTGACGGGATGGGATGGCAGGGAGGCTTGAACTGCCAGGGGACGGTCCAAATGTGGCTTGTTCAAGCTCTGTAAAAATAGGCAGTGTGAAGTTTTGCATTATTTGCCACAAACCCCCCATTTTTTAAAAGCTGAAATTTTGGGTTTCCTCTGTTTCTTTACACTCCCAGCACTACAAACCAAAAGCTGTTGGTGAGCACTGGCTGCATCAGTGCAGCTCAGACAGGACTCTGAGGGACATAGCCTGGATTTACTGGCAATTTCAGATGCTTTCTCACTTAGCCAGTGCAAGCTGCTTTCTGAAGCAGGACATACAGAAGGAATAAGAGTACAATGCACATTGCCCTGTGTGCTACACACAATTCACTGTTCTTCATAATCAGTCCCTCAGTTTTTAATGAGAACCTTAATTAACTGTGGAGCTTTTTTACTTTTCCACCTATCTTCCCTCATTATTGGATCACCAACTCCATTCTCAATTTTCTTTACACTACATTAAAAGCCCATTTTTTATTTTTCTGCATGCCTTACTATGTTCTCAGCTTTTTTGTTACTAACCCTTCTCCCACTATTCCAAAACCAGTCAATAAAATCAAGTTGTTGGTCAAGATACCACTTTGACAATATCTGCGTCCTTTTGCAGACCTTCACTTCTTCAAGATGAAAGACTTTGTTTTGGTGATGCTTCAAAGTACACAACATCTGAATAGTTGTTTTCACATCTAACTCCTCCATTCCTCAACAGGACTCAATTCAACATCTCTTTTAGCATGTTTCCTCTTAAATGCCTCTGGATTTCCTCAGTGAAGTGACTCTTGCTCAGAACATTCTTACGAGTCTCATCTATTATGGCACCACTTACTATTCGAGTGTCTTAGGACCTCACTGATTTTTTTTCCCCTGCACATTGGAAAGTGAGAAGAAAATATTCTTGTATTCTCAAAGTGAAACCACAAAGTTGTTTGAGTTGTTGTATTATTATTGTATCACTAATCTTCCTTATTTTACACACACATCCCTTCTCCCTGTTTTTAAAATTCATTTACTGTGCCATGTCATATTTGGACTGTGTATTCCTGTGCCCAAAGGCCACATATTCAATTTTAAGTAGTGTTATATAGTCTGCATATGGATTAGTAAAATAATAATTAGAGGATTTTTTGTTTTGCACACAAACATTCTATTCCCCTAGTTCCTAAAATAAGGGAAGCTAAATTTGCTGACAGCTTCATTAATGGTACTACTTCTCTGACAGGAAACAATAAAAGCCACTTTAGCTATTTCTAAGTCTATATGGAGAAATTCAGGAAAAGTATCTACTAGATTTAAAATTTTTAGCTGGAACAACTGTGACGAAATAATTGTGTTTTGCTGCAACAGCATTAACTAATACAGATTAAATTTAACTAATATTTAATTAGGCCAGATTCATCTTAGCATAACTAAAAGAGAAATTATTTAACAGGTCTTGATAGAATCTGGATGTAATTAATAAGTGGAAAAGTTTACCCATCATACAAAAAGACATTTATAAGGACTTCATGGAAATTAAGAACACCCTGCAAACACCAAACTCACCAATATTAAAATATTGGGGTTTAGCAGTGAAATCATATTGGTAAACCTGAATTTGGTAATACAGTGATTACATAAGGATACATACACAAACACACATATGTACGTATGTATTACAACTTATCTTCACCGTGTCTATGCAATATATACACTGGAATTGGGGATTTGCATTTGTTCTATAAAAAAAAAGCTTACAGAGATCGAAATACCGCTACTGCGGGAATGAGGAATGATTTATCCTCCTGTTTCCACATCTTTTTTCACTCATTTAGATTCACTGAGTCATTCATCCCTGCCTGCAGAGCCGAGTAAGAATAGCACAGAACGCTGGAACAAGTTCTTCCACTTCTCCGCGAGTGCTACTCTAATGGCAGGAGGAAGCGCAGCGAGACAGGAGTGTGTCCCTTGTCTCCTGCTCCTGGCAGGGCCCGGCCTGCCTGGCTATTTCCAGCCCGGCAGCTGCTCCGGCTGCAGCTCCCTGGCCTGGGCTGCTGCAGAGAGAAATAAAGGCAAGGAGCTTGGAACATGCAAACAGAAGGAACAGACACTATGGTGACATCCAGACAAACTTCATTGCAGAGTTCCTTTTATCCTTCTCTCATTGCAACTGAAATTATTTTAATACAGAAAGCTTGTTCTTGGGCTAAGTGCCTGCTTTGCATATATATGGCAGTGCCACTGTCTAGGTAAAAAGAGAGGTGCTACAATTTTCCTACTACAACCTCAGTTTTCTTCAGCTTACTATACTGGCTCCACATACCACTCGTGTCTTAGACAGATAAATATAATAAAAATTTTATTTAAGAACTGCTAATCATTTAAAAACCCTCTAATTTTCAGCAAAGGTCTTTGTCTGCAAATACATACAGAAAAACAATTTCTAGTGTTTAGGTTTTAAACACAAAAGGGGACTGACAAAAGTTCACAGCATGTAGCACGTTATGTACAGTGGATGGTATGTCCACACCCAGACTTCTGCAACTTAGAAAATACAGGGACACAAAGTCTCTCAACAAAATCAGCTTTACTGACTTCTCCCTGAAGGACAGCACCAGAAGGAAGGACTAATTCTCAAGTAGGTTCAGTAACAAACTGACTACAACAGAACCACTCCATCAGTAACAAAAGCAAGCATTTTTTAGAGTGGACATCTACACATACTGCTGTAAGATCATTTATTTAATACAATCATTAGTATAGAAAATACCTTTAATAGTAACAAATCTCATTATTTTTCCTGGTACGTTTGTCAAGTCTAACAAAATTTCCAAATAGCAAAGGATTGTGGATTAGCTTAAATTCCTGGAGAAATCTAATTAAGGTTCTCTAATATGGATGATCTAGGAGTTTTGTTCCAAATATCTGCTGCTTTGCTTGCAGAAATAAAATGTTTTATTTTCAACAGAAATCAAACCATTCTGAGGAAGTCTCATAAGGCAAAAGCAGGAGCAGTAGAGCATGTTTAGTCAGTGGTTCTTGTCACTGAACTGCATTAAAGCTTCTCACACCAGGTAAGCCTGACCTTTGTGACTTATGCAGAGGGAAGTGCTCTTCACATGAAGAATGACGAGCTTGAGAGATGACACTGCCAACGCCCAACACTTTGATATTAATTAAGTGCTGCATTCTCTAATCTATAAACTAAGGAGCCCAATTAACATACATGACCTTCGATCATACTTACAGTCATCTCATTACAAAAAAAAAGCCTCTTACCCATATTTTCTTACACCCATCCTTCTTACAAACAAAATAGAAGTATATATAGTAGAACAAGGAGCATAAATGTAGTATCAGCTTTTGGCTAAACATAATAAGAGCTGCTTTGCACTGCCTTGCCCACTTGCTGTTAGCAGTCAGGACAGAAGATCAGAGGTTCCCTGTACCACTGCCTGTGCCATTGTCTGCCATTTACTCCAGCTCAGAAGGTGACAATATGTGCCTTCCCATTGCTCCTGCTTAAACAAATAATAAAACTATTTTTCATGCACTTCACAGATTGAAGCAAGTATAATACAGAGTAAAAACATTCAAAGGGACCACAGGAAAAGCCTAAGTTACAGCACTGTTGAAAAGAAGATTATAAGGAAACTTAATGTGGAGATATCCGAACCACAACCTATACACGTGATAATCAATTAAATCCAGTTTTGAAAATGTGAAAAACAATGCATACCATATAAGTTACTCATACACACTGTGAAGTTCAGAAATGGATGACAGCCATTCAGTAAGGTCATTTGGGCATTTTGTTTTCCAAATTCAGTCAAAAAAGTTGGCTACTACACTGTCTCAGAAACACCCGTTGTTCCACAAGCAGCAAACTAATTGCCTATAAATGTGACCCTTCTCCCACATTTCTTAGCCAACTTCCATGCTTCCCACCAAAGGGATTCCCTATTTTGCCCCAGATCTCCTACAGCATGTCAAGTGAACAGAAGACAAAATATCCTGTGCTTAGGACAGGCCAATGTATGCACCAACACACTCCCCAGCACCCTGGCACTGACTGGGCAGCCAGTTTTCAGCAAAGAGAATTGCATGGGCTGAGTTCTGCTCCTCTTTCCCCTTGGGAAACCTCTACCTTGGAATTGTCTCCTCTATTCAGTTTCTGATTTTCATGAAAACAGTAGTAAACTAATCTTTGAGACTTTGAGCATCTTTCACAAATGGTAGAATTGGCCAGCAGATTCAGAAGTTGGATGTGGAGATGGGAGGGTTCACCGATGTCAGTGACAGCCGTAGTGCCTGTTTTCCTTCCTTCATAATAAACCAAAGAGAAAATACAGAGTACTGAGACACAGAAGGTAGACATATTTAAAGTTCAAAAAAAACCCCGGAATTTGATGAAAACTCAAGAAGCCAATTGGCAAAACTGACACATCCCAATGACTTGGAACAACACACCATCACCACCCAAAAGCTTGTGGTTTCCAAACTTACAAGACTGAGAGAAAGGGAGGAGGGTAAAGGCAGCATCTAAATGATTGGGTCTCTCAGTCTCACAAAAGAGGACGGAAATCTTCATAACTGCTACCTACAACTAACTACACTTTCTTTCTCTCTCCAGTGCAAAAGCTTCATTCCACTCATTCTCCAAACAAGTCTGACAGAAGTTCAGACACTATCTCTGTCTGGCTGTCTAATACGCCTTGGTTCTCATCCCACAGCAAACCAGATTGAATCCTTCATCCTTTCAGATCTCTCCTATCCCAGCCTTTCTTCCTCCTCCTCACACCCCCAGCCTGACCTCCCCTATCAGATTCCAATCCTGCCGCTCAGCCAAGCTTCCAGCTCTGCAATTAACAGATTAACAGACCCCTTGAGTCAGGAAGGCACCACCAGAAATGGAAATTTTAGGAAGAGCATAATTTTTCAAGCACAGTTTTTGGAAATTGCAATAACTGCGTTTTAAAACACCGATGGTCAACTCAAGGTTTCCATCATAAATTATTGTAGCCAAGCTCAAGGCTTCAACACAGGAACTTTTTGAGACTGATATTCCCTGGCAATTGTCCATGTATGTACTCCACACTGCATGGTCTGGTGGATTGCCACATATTTTAATTAAGGCATATCTTAAACAATCTTGCATTAGAAAAGAGGGGCAAAAACCCCCCTACTACTGTTGCATTATGAAAGCCATGATAATTAAGCACTGTAACAGGGCAGTCTACCTAGACAGACTATGAAATCTCTCTTCACTGGAGATTCTAGAGATGTTAGACAGATTATTATCTGTACTTACACAACCAGACCACAGAGGAAATAGAGGAAAGTAACTTCCAGCCTTATGTTTCTGTAAATGTGTTTCAGAGAAAAAAAAAGAAAAAACAAAACAAAACAAAACCACCAAAAAAATAAAAAAGCAACAGCAAAAAAAAAAACATATAAACCACCTCAGAGAAAATCAGTTTGCATACAGAAATGTTAGTATTTTGGAAAACTGTTCTTGTATTTCACTTTTTTTTAAAATTCCAATTCAAGCACTGAGCAGCTCCACTAAGTCTACAAGCTTAATAAAATTAATACTTGCTGCCTGTAAGCTATGCACAGATTCCATCCTACCCAACACAAAGCATCATCGAGCCTGTTTTATTCACTGCATAAACATTTTGTTCCAAATAAAACTTTACACTCAGCTTACAGCCCTGGCTATAAAGTTAGATTCTGCCCAGAAAATGACAGCACATTTTCATGGCACAGCCAGACTGAGCTCCAAACACAATACAGCTCCATTGCCATGCACTCTGTTGTTAGGAATCAAACATTTCTAAAGAACCCAACATAACAACTTTCTCGTCTCTCTGGTGAGGAAGGTGGTATCTGCCAAGGAAACAATGCCACTGACTGTACAGACTACTCAGAAATGGATTATTAAACTTAATGGATTATTAAACTTCACCATAATTCTAAGACATACAGTTATGCTTCCCTATTTGTCCAGAGTGCAGTGAGGTTTGCGTGCCTTCAGCAGAGATGGACAGGCAGACAATTCAGCCAGCCTTTCAGATGTGGTTCCTCTGAGGCTAAAGCTGCTCACACTGCAGTGAGGGATCTGTGTAGTGTCTCGGGGCTTGAAATCTGGGCTCACCAAACCAGCACAGCTCCCATTTCCTCCCGGCTGTGCCTGCACTGCGCAGGGCAGTGCTCCAGAACTGAAGTTTGCTTGGGAGCTGAAGCAGCTTGGCTGCAGTATCCCAGAGGGTCACAGAGGCTGAATTACCTGATGGAAACAAGGCTCTTCTCACCGAGGTGAATGGCTCTGTGCAGAATCTGGGCTTGCACAGCTACACTGTCTCCTTACACAACCAGGCTGCTAATGAAGCCCCAGCCCGGTGTACTGGCTGTGCCTGGACATGTGGTTATCCATCAGGCATTCCAGCGTGCTCCTCAAGCAAACAAGCCTTGTTTCCATCTCCCAGGCTGGTATTTCTCAGACAGCTCCCAAGACAAACAGAAAAATAAATTTAATTTTTAGATTATGCCTGAATAGGCCATAAACAATGGGTATAGCTTTAGTAAATAAGTAGAAAATGGGGTGCAGATACAATTACAAAACCACTGGCTTATACGCAAGATACATAGTAGTCAGTTACTAACTCAAAACACTGAATTAGAAGAACTGAATAGCTAAAGGAGGCTTTTCCTCATGTCACACAATTCATATTTCAAACAAATTATGTTGGGATACTAAAGTAACTTTAACTGGTAAGACAGAATTAGATAAAGATGCTTCAGCTCACTCATTTTAATTAATAATTAAAATGATCATTAAAAAAAGATATTTCAATCTCTATCCAATCCCTTATGCACTTTAATTTTTACAGCCCTGTTGAAGGGCATAGATACAGATTTATGGAAATATTCCCAAATATAAAAGTACATTCTGTTTGCTTTAATTTTCACTTTATACTTTCCACAAATAATTTACACATTAGGGAATGGAATGCTGTCTACCCTGGACATGCTTAAAGAAGGAAAAGTGGTTTACTATTGCATATCACAGAACGCAAGTGAAATGAGCAACAATTATATCTTTAATATCTCGTCTGTATAAACACCCAAACAAAATCCTTCAGCAATACTGGGGAAGAGCTCAAAGGTTCACCCATCACCTCTTCAGGCACAAACCTTCACACATCAGAATCCTCTACAATTTAAAGACATATAAATATGTCTCATAGTACTAAACAAAAGGTTTAGAAATAGTTATTTCAAATAATTTGAGAAATAAAGAACAAAGTGGCACAAACCATTTTTGTCCAATGTGACTTTTTAAACCACTGCCTAAGACTATTATCAGTAAAACGTCCTCACTGTAGTATTTCTCTTTACAAGGACTAATACATGATTTAAATACAGAGTTACCACATAACTGTTAAGATCTGTATTTTATGGAGGAAGACAGTAATATTTTCCTTCTCATAATCAGCAAGTATTACTGAATCTAGAGGGAGATTTTTATTATATCTTCAATTACAAAGGTGAAGGAATAACCACCTTCTTTCTTCATTCATATTCCAGACTATGAGTGGAACTATCATCTCCAGCCCCATCGTGAGAATTCCTTTTTTTGTCATCTTTATGTATCTTTTCTCTTTTCTGCCCATGCTAAGCCCAGGTCTTTGTGGACCTCTCCCCAAAATATCTCCCAGATATTCTCCTCCAGACAGAAACTTAAAGACCTGTTATGAAAATACTTTGCCTCCGATGTCACGATTTTGCATTTATAAACACTCAGTTCTATACACCGCTGAGATACAGTATCCATTCACTAATCAGAAGTAAGAATTAATAGGGGGTTTCAAAGCTACAAAGGCAGCATTTTCACTCTGATGGGAGCACACAATTCATACTTTGGGGGAGGGGAAGAGAAGAAAGAGTGTTGGCTCTTTCATGAACATAAAAGGGCAGAATTACACATTAGTGTAGCTTCCCCATGTATAGACATTTTTTTCTGAAATACAGTGTAAACTTAAAATCAACCATTAGATTCTTTAACTAAAGCTCAAATCATCCATGTAATTACTCTTTACAGAGGATTATGACCAGCGTTTTTTAAAATGGGATTGTTAAAATTTCACAATCAAGAAATAAATCACAACAGAAAATAGGTTCCTATTCACAAAACAACCAACCAAGCTGGCATCCTGAATAGCCTTTTAGCAAGGCAAAACCAGAACAGAAATACTGAGGATGCTGTTGCCAGGTCAGAATTGAGGTGAATTGGCAAAACGTGCAGATGGGCTCCTACTGCACCTGCCCAGCCCTTGCCCTTGTATAAATCCCTACTCGATCCTTCAGGAACCCTTCTCTTTCATCAGGGCACAGAAATACCAACTCACTGAAGTTTCTACAATGGGGAGAAAAAAATCCTACACTTGTTAAAAATATATTTGAAAGAAAAGTTGAGATGTTGGGCCTTTTTGATTAATATGTGCTTTAATACCAAGATTTTTGACCTTCAGGAGTCCCTTCCCCCAGATTAAAAAAATAAAAAAAAAATTAAAAAAATAAAAACACTCCTCAGAAACTGCCACAGAGAAACGCTACAGACATCAATCTAAAATAATAGCAGTCAAAGGTCATGATGATACAGGCAACATCAAGTTTTCATTTAAATATCTTCCTGAAAGAGGCCTTTCAATAAGCAGGAACAAGAAAATCAGGGACTACTCAGTTAGAGTGATAAAGAAACTGAATAAACATTTACAGTATTTTCCTAATAATTACACTAAGTATCTTCAAGTCTGACAAATAAATTTTAAGACCTCATTGAAATATAATATGCAAACTACCATCAGCTTGTTGGGTCACCTCAGCAAGATTCGGCAATTTTTTTATGAAGATTGACTTATGAATTATACACAGCAGATTACAAAATAACACTAAAAAAAGGCAGGCACTGCAAATTGGACCCCGATCAGTAAAACGACACAGAACTCGTAGGAGTCTTACAAAGTGGCTGGAAAACGCATATTGCAAGAACAATTGGTGTTCCTGCCTAACAAAGCTGGGTAACACTCTGAAGGCTCCAACATGCTAATCTGTCACCGTGACAGAAAAGCAAAGGATGCCAGACCAATACACATCCCTCTTCCAGCATCCTCCATATCGAACACGGAGCTTTCGAACACAATGAAAAATAGGACTAGAGTGTCCAAAAACATGACTCAGGATGCTCGTAGCACATCTGCTTCCAACTTCTTGCTATTAAAAAAGAGTACTCTTCAAGATATTTCAGCATTCCTCAACAGTGTTTTGTGTTATTGTTCTATAATCACAACTGGCAACAGAAATAGCTACATTTTTGCTTCAGATCTCTCCTCCAAGAAAAAAGAAATTCACATTACAGTAAGCCTGTTATAAAAGTGCAGCACATGTTTAAGGCCCACAGAGGCACCGATGCTGATAAAATTAAAAATGGCTGTGCCCGAAGATCCCACAGCAAAGACAGGCACAGCTCTGCTGCAGATTAAAATATATATTAAAAATTCCTGCATTACCTTACAAAGGGCGAGGTATGCAAAACAAAAAGATTATATATATTTCCAAAACTGAACTAAGTTATTAGACAAGAGATGCAGATCTAGGCAAAGCATACTTCTTGAGCGCAGGTCGAGTTCATTTACACAATAAAGCAGCATTTTATTCCCCGAGACACTGAACGTATCGGGATTTCCAAACTTTTATCAGGCTTCGCCGCTGAAATAGATGCACACCACTGTAAGGAGACTCAGATGTGCCCGAATACGAGCGGACCCCACCCCCTTCCCGCTGCCAAAATGGCCAGTTGGCTGCACCCCGTGGCTACTCACCAGCCGCAGTGCCGAGCAGCAGAGTGGCACTGGAGAGCAGGAGCACCAGCACAAGGTGCTGCAGTGAGGCAGGCATACCTGGGCAGCCCTCGGGTCGAGCCAGGAGGAGGGGAAAAAAGGGGGGAAACCCCCCCAAAATAAACAACCCGACGAGAGGAAATTCCTCCTGCTTTCGCACAGCCTTCCTCAACTCTCTCGGTTTACAATCCCGTCTGGAAGGGCAAATGGCAGATGAGAGGAGCCGTCTTCGCTCTTACTCCATTACAGCCGCCCGCTTTCATGCCTCGGGAGGCGGCAGCGCTCGGCGGACACGGGGGAAGCGCCTGGCTCTGCTTGCCAGCCCCGAGGCATCTCCCCCGCCGGGAGGACGGCGGCAGGCTCCGACCCCGCTGGGCACCGGGCTATTTCCCACGCAGCTTCACGACATCGAAGAAAGAGCCCGGTCGGGAAGGGCACATATCCAGGCGCGCCCAAGCGGTGTCAGTCGGCGCGGCCCCGCGGGCTGCCCGGGGCACGGCGAGCGAGCTACGGGCGCACGGCAGCGCCGCGTCCCATGCCAGCCACGGGCTCTGCGCTCCGGCCGCCCCTCCGCGCCGCCTCACGCTCCGGGGAAGGCGGCGGCGACACCCGCCGCTCTCACGGCCGCATCCCGGC
>VWZD01005403.1:1587833-1640406 GCA_013396695.1 Sakesphorus luctuosus | reverse complement strand
GGTGGGAACCACGGGCGGCTCCGGGAGCCGGGGGAGGCCCCGGCCGACCCTCCCGGGAAGGCCGCGGGAAGGCGGCGGGAGGGCCGGCCGGGCAGCCTGTCTGTCAGAGCGGCTGGCAGCAGGGAGGCGTGAGCTCGGGAATCGCAAAAGCTGCCTATAATAACGAGAAAAAAATTGTTTAGTAGGCTCTGAGATTGCATCAGCTTTGAACTCCGTGGCCTGCCTGTCACACACCTCGGGGCTTCTGCCTCGTCCTCTCGTTCAAGCCCCCGTTATCTTTGTCCCCGTGAGCTCCGTGCAGGCACTGGCCGTACCACCCACTGTTCTCCCCCAGCGAACCCGGGCAAGTCAGCCACAGAATCGATCAGGCTGGAGAAGCTGTCTGAGATCATCGGGTCCAAGCTGTGACCCAACACCACCATGTCAAACAGAACGTGGCACTAACGTGCCATGATGTCCAGTGTTGCCTCAAACGCTTCCATGGGCAGCCATCCCACTACCTCTTTGGGCAGCCCCTCCAGTATCTAATCATTCTATGAAGAACTTCTTACTAATGTCCAACCTAAAGTCCACCCAGCTCATACAGCTTCAGCCACCTGACCCTCCCAAGCAAAACTACTATCTGCTTCTTAAATTAAGGAGATTTTACAATTACAAAACTAAGATAAAGTCAGCCCAGTGAGCTGTTGGTATGCTTTAACTTTTGCTATATTGCACAGGACTATAAAGAGATAAATTGAGGCCAGCAGCTGATGGGAGAGCTGTGACTGGAACATGCTGTCTGATGTTCTGGCCTAGCAAGGCTCTTTCAAACAAGTTTTACTGGATGTAGCATAGAAAAAGGTTCTAAAGAACACCTTGCACACTGAAGGCAAATTCATAACTGGGCTTCACCAAAGGTTTGATTACGGGAAATGCTTCCCAGTGCCAAAATTCCTGCACCGGTTTCAAGAATGGGATACAAGGAATACAAATTAAAATCTTTGATTCTAGACCTCAAAATATTAAGTGCTACTACATAAAATTGTGTGGCTGCAAATCAGTTACAATTTTAGTAATAATAAAAGGTTTCTGCATAACTCCATTACCCTTCACAAGCCATAACAGGTGAAATACATGTAATCTGACTGTTTCATCATCAAGAAAATTATTAAATAAATTCTAATAGAATTTTGTCATTGTGATGCCAGAGACATAGTTTGACATTCCCAGGGTCAAGATGAATTTATATGCCAGATAGCCATAAAAATGTTTTTTAGTTTCCTATAGTATCTTTGCTTCCAGTCTATGCAGATCTAACATGGATATCAGTGAGAGACAATAAAATACAGAATCCCAGATTGTAATTTGTATTGCCACTTTCCAGAATTGTAACCACATGTTAACCACAGTATCCTTCCTGTTATTTGTGGAATGTGAACTGTCAAGAAATAACCTTTAGAAGCAAAAAAAAAAAAAATCCCAAAACAAACCCAACAGCCTGGACAGTTTTGCCTCCAAGAGAGGGACCCTCCCCGCACCAATATTTTTTTGCAGGCCCAAAATCCAGAGCTCTTTTCTGGTTCAGCAAAGACACCAAACTATGCAACACATCTTCTGCCCGACTGTGCCTACCAATAAAAGAAGCGAGATATACTTTGTTCAGAAAAAACAAGAACACAACTATATGGTTTGCACAGAACTTTCACTGTTTAGATGGTAAAAGAAAATAACTCTAACTGTTTATGACTTGTATGAAAACCTGCTTGCCCTGAAGTAAATGACAGAAGTCTCGCTTGTTTTAATGGTTCTAGTTTTAGCTCATTAATTAATTTTAGGAGTTGTTAACCACAAGAAATTGTGCAAAAATATATATCCTGCCTTAAAATACCTTTCTTTTTTCCTCCCCCCAAATAGATTGGATTTTTGTTCTGTATTTTCCTAAAAAGAAGGAACAAGACATGCCATTTTTACTACAATTATTTCCTCTTAGTTTCACAAAACCCCCAGTTGAGATGAAGAAAACACCCTTGCAAAGGCCACAGGGCTGTGAATCTGCTTTGCCTGAGCTTATATCAGGTCCTTGGACTAATCTCACAGACTTGCAATCCCAGCAGTTTGAAACAATTTCCCATCCTTCCCTAACCTACTTTGAATTCTGCAGAAGATCTGCAAGGGTCAGGTCTCTGCCGTCCTGGAGTGGCTGTGAATGCCATGAAGAGCCCTGGGCCACACATCGGTGCCAGGCTGCAGAGGGGGAGCTGCTGCATCCCTGTTTCTCTGGAGCTGGCAGGGCTGAGGAGGGGCTGGCCCTGCTTCTCCACATGGCTGTAGAAAGAATCGCTGCTGTCTTCCTTTTCCCACGGTGGTGAGAGGAAACCAGAGATCTAAACTGTCACACTCAGGCTCACCCATTGTTATGTGCTTGGACAAGAACATATTTATAATCCTTTCTGTGATATTGTTTTATCTGTAAGCTAGGATTTCACTAGACTAATATTCAGCAACATCCAGTAAGACCCACAGAAAAGTACTGAGGATAATGAAAACTTTCAGAGCTGCAGCACAGTAAATCTGTGGTGCAGGTTCAGGCAAAGGTAGGAGAGAGACAAAGGAAAACATGCAGAATTTACCGAGATTTAAAAAAACAATATTCTGACTGAAGCATTGTATTTCCACCAGGAAGAACCTCAACCAATGAAACAACACTGTTGAACTTCATGGAGACAAGACCGTTAAAAATCGTAGGAGGAAAGACTTTAGAAAGTAGATGCTCTTGTGCAGCTCTGCTTGCTGTTCCCAAGTGAGGCAAAGGCAAGGCTGCCCCAGGGCCACAGTCATGGGGCAGGGACAAGCAAGACAGTGGCAGAGGAGCCGGGGGATGGTGGGTGCGAGCTCCCAGAGATACGAGTCAGATACACAGCAGGGGATTTGTATCTTGCCCTTGGGCGAGGGAGCTCTGGACGGAACAGCCACACGCAGCGCCGGGGCTGCCCTTTGCGTCAGTGGGACGCTGAGATGAGCGGGACAGTGATACGCAGCTCAGAAGTTTCCCACTGTCGGTCATACTGATACACACACAAACATGTTGATATCACTTGTAAATTCAACACTGCACAAGAGAGAAATTAAACATGTCCTTGTTAGGAGCATCTCCTTTAAACAACACATCTTTATTTTTAATTAACTGGAACATGAGAAACTATTTTCATACTACGAGAGAGTATTCCAAGCAGGGAGAAAAGCAAATGAACAAAGAATGAAGAAAACCAAAGCAAACTACCAAACAGTAGCTTTAATTCTCTTTCTTTTCAGAAAATCCAGTGTTCAGGCACTTTAAAAAGATTTCTCAGGATACGTTCACTGTTATCCAAGAGTTTTTCAGCGCTGACGCAACATAACTGTTATCATCGTTAGGACTCAGGGGACTGTTCTTTTTGACAGGACCTTTCATGAAGTCAACAAATCAGTTTAAAGCAAGCCATAAATTATATTTGGCTGCCCATCATCTTGGATGGAGTGTTTTCTCAGTGTTGGCGTAAGCGTTGGGGAAAGAACAGAATGACCACTGCATGATATTTAGCTTTTAGGGGATATTTTTTTCCTAATTTAAAAACAAAGCATCCCCCTAGCATTGTCTCTGATGCATAAACATATGTTAGAACAGCAATCAAGATGTTCAAAGACTTTCCTACAAATAAATACACCCGTTCTGGATCCTAAGTAGTAGCTTAATAAATAATGGATCTGGTACAGGTCTCCACCATGAATACCTGCCATTCATTGCTAAATTAGGGAACTGTCAGCAAGACCATCTCCCCAGTCATGTCTCCTGTAACTGTATGTAGAGAGAGGCATTGTTCCTGGTAGACAGGATCCCAGCCTTCTATAGCTCTCTAGATTATTATTAACATCCTGAATTGCAGCCAGAACGCACTGAAAAGACAATGCTGTCTACTTGCAGTCTGCTGAGTTAGCAGCTACAGCTTCAGCCAGTGCAGCCAAACAAGTAATCACACGCAGACGTCATTACCCTCGGAAGTATTCAGTTCCTTATTTCATATAGATTTTCCCATCAGTCTCCAACCTGGGGTCTTGCACACAGGCATTAATGCAGCCCATAAGTCCACCTGGAGTCAGATGTCAGGTTAGGGAGGGTGGTTGTGGGAAGACCATAGTTACAGGGAAGTGGGTACATGATATGCAGAAAGAAAAATGATGAAACCTCTGGGGACTTTGCATGCAATCTGAACCCAAAAGAACCTTTCTCCATCATGGACATGTTTCCTTGGCATTAGGGAAAGGCACCCTACCCTTCAGAGCCTTTCTGCAACCTATCAGCAGCACTTGCATCTTGTCTGAATTACTGTGGATATCTGCTCTTTTTTCCAGGGCTTGGTTTCGTCTTGGAAAAACAGATTCCACAAAAGAGGGACTGAGGGACACCCAGCCATGACTGAAGTCCCAGAAGAGTCCTTTGTGGGATAAAGTCAGTTCCTTTCTTCTCTTCCTGACATGCAGGAAAAACACTGACCATGACAGTCAGTCTGCCCAGCCAAGGTGTGAAAGTGGCAAAACCTCCTGTGGCATCACACACGAGAATGGACTCTCATGCTCCCAGTTCTACCAACAGTGTTAAGGAAATGGTAAATTGAACTGCCTGCCTCTGAGGGAATTAATTCCCCCTTTAGTCCAGTTAAATAATCTGTGTCAGACATTACTTTTGGCCTTTCAACTCACAAAAGTCTCTCTGAAGGCAGTTCCAACTTCATTTTTCTTTGTTTCTGAAGCATAAAAAAGAGTACCCACTGTCAAGCTTTTGAGAAAAAAACCCCCACATTTGTGAGCATGTACTAGTAAGTGTTTTCAGACCTGGGTTTTTCTAACTCTACCATGTTGCTGCAAGGTGAACCATACTCTGCAATGAAGTCATAACAGTCTTCAACATTACCATCCTGTATCAGAAGAGAAGTTTGGGGCAGCTTTGTTTATCTTTTCATGGCAAAGTTTTACTCAATTTAATGCAAAAATTAATTACACCACTTTTGTGGCAGTCCCCAGAAAGATCTGTTTTGATATTTAACCTATTTTCTTTTGTGCTGGTCTCACATTCCCTGATTTTGGTACAGTGAGTGGTTTCCTATGGAGAGCCCATAATTGCACGATCAAAGGTGTGAGGATCAGGCCTGGAAACAGAAGCATGTGGGCGTGGGACAGGTAAGTCTTTGCTATACAGGGAGAAGGAGGAGGAAGGTGTACAGTATGGGATAAACAAAGGGACTATTTTGTATCTAGAAGGATTAGCAATGAAATAGTTAATAGACATTTTTACATTTCATAATATGTGATATTTCCCTGTGATAATGAACTACCAACAGTGTTAGTAGCAGTTGCAGCCTTGTTTTAAAGATAACACTGCTTAGTCTGTGGAAATCTTATCTCCATTTTGGGGGTGGAGGTGAGAGAAACTTTCAATATAGCTCTGAGAAGCACCTCCTACTTTGAATTAAGTCTGAAATCATATGTTAAAGGCCCTTTACAGCTTTCCTGAAATCTCTTGGCTTGCTCATCACAACATAAAATGGGAAATTTGCTGCAGGGTGTTTATCAGTTCAAAACATCACTTATTCATTAAATCCAACAATGGACTTAGCTGTGTTGGAATCATCTTCTAGTCTGTAGCAGAGGGGTTTGTCATCGCCACAGACCTGCAGGGTTTCATTCCTGGGAGCTCCCTGAGCCTTCTCACACTCACGACAGGCGGCTGGGAGCGGAGCTCATGGAATCTCCGACACACTCTCCAGCTCCTGTTACCTTCCTGTTCCCTTCTGGTTTAGGGTTGGGGTGTTTTTTTTATTTTTCTGTTGTTGGTTGGCATTTTTTTAATCACTCACTACACAAGCTAGTTAGCAGTGCAAGCCAGGTTGGTTTTCAAAAGCCACCTTTTCCCATTTGTTCTTTAATTTCTCATAGACAATTAGTATTAGACCTAAAAATGTTTATCCAATTAACTCAATACTTCTAACAGGAAGCTAAAATTGCCCTTTGAGAACAAAATTAAGGCCTATGATAAAGTCTTGATAGATCTGCACTCGGTTTGTCATGGCAGAAGTGCAGAGGAAGCAGCCTCTGTGTGTGCTCATTGCTGGCCATCCTTGAACTCCACACCAGTTTTAACAAGTGTCAGGTGTTCATCCAAAGGAGAGAAGGGGTGTCTACAACACGAACTTGTTGCTTGTTATTTTAAATGACAGTGTGGAGGGAACAGCTTTTGCTCAGGCTTCTTACAGCAGTTCTTTGCAAGAAGAAAGGAGGCATCAAATATGAACCCAATACCAGAGCTTCTTCTCTTGCAAAAGCAAAACATGGTGAAAACAGAGTTAGAATTAAAGCACCTTTGAATTCAGTGTTTGCTGCCACTGCAAGCACACTGGCAGAGGGCCATCCACTCTCAGAGCCATTGATTCCAGGGAAAGGTGCTGCTTGGAGTGTGCCTGGCCAGAGTTCCTCTCCTGCATTCAGCCAGCTCCAGGAATGTCACCTGGAGGAAGATAAAAGTAAATTATTACCTTTTACTACACCAAACAGGAAATTTATATTCCTTATGCTTCTGCCTGTAACATGGCATCTGTTGCCTGAGAATTTTGAAACGTTTTTATCTGTGAAGAGTGTTCCTTCAGATCAAGAAATGAGTCAGTATCTCTGTACGCCCTGCTTGCCTCTCACAGATCAATCTGGAAACATAAGCCCAACTAACTGCTTCCCCAAAGCATCCATCAGGAATCCTCCCATTGAAGCAATACAGGCCAGACCACCAACTCCAGCCACCAGCAGGAATCCTGAGTTGCTTGAGCACACAAGTCACTGAGGGCACAGTCACTCCCTGCACTGTCTGTAGGCATTTGAAATTGCAGAGGCCTAGAAGGCTTTAATTCACAAATGAGAACCAAGCCTTCAGAGACCATTTCCAGAGCACAGTATGGGCTGTGCAAGCCTTGGGAAGGTGGCTTAGGGGACACAGACAGCCCTTGGACTCTGTGAAAACTCTACCTCTGCTTGCAATTTCAGATTAAAAGGCAGAGACATAAATGAGGATGGAGGGACAAGTGGGCAGAGACTCCTACAGGAAAAATTGCCCTTAATCTCTATAGTAAAGTGTTTGAAGTTTTCTACAGATGAAAGCTCATCAAAAGCAGAAAGAACCATCTCACAGAAATGCCACGAGGTGCTTTAAGTTTTGTAAGTTTAAAGGAATTTTTCCTTATTTTGGTCCCCCCCATATCTGCCACACAATAGTTGTGATGTTTTGCATATTGTTTTTTCCTCTCCCTTCCTTTTTCCTGCCCCTTAATGAGTTCAGTAAAATCAATGACTGAGCAGGGTTTCCCTCTCTAGCATTTTTTCCAGTTCACTTTTGTATTCATTTACTTGTAACCCCAACTTTGGAGAGGTTGCTTTTAGCAAAAGGAAAAACCACCATGCCTGTACCTCTACCCTCGAAACTGCTGATGCTCTCACATTCCCAGAACAGCAGAAGGGTGGAAGGGATGCGAAGTGAGGGCAAACAGTAGCACAGACCCTGAACTAAATGTTGAACAAGAAAGAGGAGGCAAGTTGTAGGCAGGAAAGGGAAGGTGGGGAGGGAAAGGAGGAGTGAAAAAGTTACAGGAGAGGATTATGTTCAAATTTGCATTTACTGATTTAACAAAAAAGGGGGATGCTAAACTCAGATCTCTAATATCTGTGACCAAACCTCCTGTGGGGTTATCACTTTACTGTGAGGCAGCTATTTGCATAGTAAAAGTTGCTGTGTGACACTGTCCCCACCAGTGCTCCCATCAGTGGTATAGTCAAACAGGAACAGAGCAACAGGAGGAATCCCATAGGATGTGGAGATCAGGTCAAAACTCCATGATTATGCCTTAGCAACAAGAAGGTGCTGGTCTGCCTGCCCAGGAGTCCACCCCTGGGGATCTCCAGCCCTGCATTCCAAGGGAAGCACTTTGACTCAGAGTAATGGTGGTGAACACCTTAGATCCTTCAGACCTCCTGGGATGTGAGGCCATCAGTACAGCCATCTGTATGGAAGGGCTGAAGATCAGCACATGCACCAGGGGGTGTAGGATGAGGAGAGGTCCTCACAGAGGCCAGCATGCAGCTGTGACCTGCTGGCTGTGTCGTTGCACCCCTGAATGGCACACGCTGGGCCAGAGCTCCCTGCCTGCCCCACAGGACAGGGGCAGAGCCAGGCAAAGGGCTGCCAAACACAAAGCCCTGCTTCAAATGTCCCCAAATCAGGATAACCAAATGGCACTCACAACTGCTGCAGGGCCAGAGCTGGGCTTCATTCCTCCTCTCCATCCCACAGCTGCCCTGCTCCTTTGACCTGGCCCCAACAGATTCAAGACACAGTGATGGGACAAGGTGCCATCAGCCACATTTTGTAGGGACAGAAGTCTCCCATGGCCAGCCACGCTGACAGGGACACTGGCTTGGAAGTTTCTGAATGCTTGCTGACAGGAATAGGTCCCTGAGGCAGGCTGGCAGATGATCCTCAACCCAGAAGGAAACAGCAAGTCCCAAGTTTCTCTTGGCTTAACTAAAAGCTGTAAAACATATTCCTCCTGCCTTCCACTAGCTTTCAAATCACTCCTGCGTATTTTGTTGACGAAATCTCTCACCCCAATTGAGGAGATAGCAGTGTTTGCTAAACAAGCCCTGCCTTGCTACCAGAAGAGCTTCTGACCTTGTTCTGTCTTCTTCTTAACGTTTGGCAAATACTTATCAGTGCTCACAGTGACCTCCAGCCAGCTGGACAAAAAGCTTTGGAGCCAAACATGTGCACAAATAATTCCAGGGGCAGCTGTTACTACTGGATTATCTCTTCCTGTGGTTTCTACTGATACAAATAGTTAATATGTGTTGCAGTTCACAGCCCCTTTCCCTTTAGCAGACCAAGGCCCAGCTTCCTCCACTTGAGGCCATTAAACCCATCTCAACAACAGGGGCCTTCAATCTGGTACTACCCTGTGTTGCCAAATGCATCTTATCAGATGAAATGAAGCCCATAACAGCCAAAGTTACAGATCACAGCCCTAACACCTTTAGCCAAGAAGGTCACCATTTAACAACTCCTCTCAGGTTATGTGTAACAGAGGCCATTCTGTGTATATCCAAACATAGAACCCCCTCTCTCTAAACCTTCTGGCCTCCCACAGCCCAGACACGAGGTGCTTTTTCATTCTGATGCATTGAGTTCATTCAACCCAAAGAACAGCAATGACTCGCTTCCAAAAAATGAGACTATTATGGCTAGAGACCATTATGAAAACCTGTGTGAAGCTGAGACCAGATGTGTGCTCAGCTCACTCCAAATGTTTCTTACGGCAAAGTCCTGGATTGGTTTTGTTTTGTTTCTTAAACAAAACAAAACAGAGGATTGACAAAATCTCCTCTGTAACAAGAAAGATTTTCTGATTTTTTTTTGCACTGCTTTTATAGCTGCATGACTGGACTTGGAGCTCACACCCTCCAACAGTGAGCACAGCAGCTCTCAGAAGGTGGATGAAGACATAGAAGGATCCCTTACATGATAGGATGGAAGTGATGGGGATGCCAACCTATTTGAGTTCAGCTCCAAGAATCAGCTTGTGGTCATTGGGGCTGTGTTAGTTTTTCAGTAGGATGCTCTGTACCACCCCCTGGAAATGCCTTTACAGTAAACCTTTCATCAGAGGAACTGAAAGCAACTTGCCAGCAAGAATGAGCACAACCTCTCACTGTGCCTGTGAGATAAGCGAAGGGTGGAATAGATTAACTGCTTAAAAGCACACAGCAGTGCTGTGAAATGAAGGAAAAATAAGGGAAAACTGTATATACATACACGTTTGAAACTGTACAGGGTTTTATGGAGAGGCAGCCTGGAAGACTGCCAGGATGCTGAAATTGCCACCCCTACACAACCACAAATACCATGGAAACCAGTGGGGCACCGGCAGGCAGGAAAGGAAATCAACTGAAAAATGGCTTTCCATGAAATGCAGCCAGGCTGGGACACTGCTCCCCTCCTGACTGGGGGAGGACTACGTGCCTAACCACCAGTGCTGCTGCTGGTGCGAGCTGGGCTCCAGGAAAGAGTAATTCCCCGTAATTTCCCAGCCCAGGGTAACATTGCTTTCCTGGTGGCTGCCAGTGGATGACAGCAAAAAGAGGGATGGCTGAAAACTGCTACATCATGTCAGCTGTGGTATGGAGGCAATGGAAACCCTGAGTGCCAGGTAAAGCTTCAACACATGCTGGGAGGTGTAGGAAGATCAAAGTCAGTTGACATCTGATTGAGGACAGGGAAGGAACATGCGTGTACAAGCTCCTGCCTGCCCTGTCTGGTGAGGCAAAACAAAAAGGCATGAAGCACTCGGCAGTAATAGTAGTTTTCCCTCAAAATACTAGGAAAGCTCAAAAAAGGATTCCTTTAAACTGAGCAAAAGTAAGTAAAGAAGAGAGGCCTGGAAAACAAAACTAAAAATAACTAATGCAACTGAATACAACAGGAATAACAGAACTAAACAAACCCAGACAAGCAGTGGGGGAGGAATGAACACACTGTTAATTTGTCAAGTACACTGTTCCCACATCAAACTATAGAGTAAGCTCACAGCAATATTTGGCCTCCCAGCTGAGCAAGGGCACCTGCTTGTTACCAAACAGTAAACATCCCTTAAAAAGTCATACTCCTGCTAAGCCAAGTGAGGAGGAATCCAAGCATAGAACAGCTGTACTCATTCAAAATGCTGCTAAGAGGAACAGCGGCATCTTATGAGTAAGCTGGATATGGTGCAACCATCACCAGGCGGGAAAAATAGCCCAGTGGAGGTGAGAGGCAGGTAGAGAGACCAGCACACAGTTCTCCCTCCAGCTCTCAGCAACTGAAGGGTGCAGAGGTGATCTCCTACAGATCTTAGCTGGAGCAGAGGTCAGGGGGAGATTCTGTCAGAAACCCAAAGTGGACTGGAAAACCAGAGAAGCAGCAGAGTGGCATTTCTGCCACGCTAAAATGCACAAGGCTAAAACTACCACAAACAGCCTTCCAGTAACCACGGGGGAGGGCTGGAAGGGGATGGGAGCATTGCCATGGCTCGCCCTGATAAGGCTCTATCTAGGAACAGGCGAGGGCTGCGCTCATGGCCCAGCCGAGAACCGGGTCTGGAGGAGTGTGAGAGCAACAGGATAACATCCGGCACTTCTCACACAGCTGAAGGAGCGCCACTGGTCATCAGGAGACAAGTGCAGATGGGAGACTTTAAAGTGGTGCCAGAAAAAACAAGCTACAGCCAGGGTCGAGGAACATGGGATCCAACTCCTAGTTGTCAGCAGTTGTGGTGTATACATTGCTAAAAACAGATGCAGTGCCAGGAAAATCCAACTCCCAGCATGAAAAGAATAACTTAGGAATGATAATGAGAGAAGCCAAAGCAACTGCAACTGTGAATTAGTGATTACGTGAAAGTTTTTATCTTAAAGTTATGTTAGGCCAAATTCTGAAGTAATTTTTTCAGCCAGAATGCTCCCTTGAGACCCTGTGATTTGGCCACAAATTGCTACATATTAAGAAAAAGAAGGATAACAAAAAAAAGCCCTACAACAAAACAAAAATCTTTTTAAGCTGGCTGGCAATACCTAGCAGGCAATAGCCTTGACTTTGCATCACACACTTCACCAGCAGGTAATCAAAGCTCTCTTCTTTATGCCACCACCCAGTGTCACTGTGAGGCACAGGTCAGTCTTCAGGATTTGCTACCTTATGTGGCTGTTACTCAAGGAAGTGGGAACATCAGACTGTTCCATGTGGAGGGAATCACATGTTATTCAAGCTCCCTGAAACAAGTGAGTTCCAATCCATATTGCAGTTCCTGCTGCTTGGAGCTATCAAAGCTACTCCCGAAAAACTGGACGTTCAGTAGCTTGGGTACTGCCATAAGGAAGCACAGCAATCATCACTGCCCACCAGGTGCTGAACAGCACTAAGTGTCTTTCCAAAACAACTGATCTGGGTTAAAAACTACCAATGTCTCAGTGTTAGGCTCACAGGAACAGTGAAAGATCCTCTCCATCCCATTCCCCAAGCAGTACTAAGCCCAGCAGGGGCAGCTCCAGGCTTTACACCTGGAGGCCTCTGTGTAGTTTCACATGGAGCATCTGCAAATCCCACACCCCAACAAGTGCCAAAGAGATGCAGCCACACCGAGATACTGCTCACTTCCCAAAACCTCTCCCCATAAGGTTTGAGACTTACTGCGTACATGAAATTTCCCTGCTCATTTTTTGGACTTGGCTTAACATAGGTACTATGCTGCCAACCTGCAATTTCTAAAGAAGTATCAAAAATAACATGAGAAAGTGATGAATATTTTGAGCAGGAGACACACCCTTCCCATGGTAGATGACCTGCTGTAATAGCCCTTATAAATGAAAGGGAACGTGCTCAAATACCAGTAGTAAAATCTGATGCTCGAATGCTGCCCAGCCAAAAATGCTGGAAATAGTTCTTTCAAGTCATGCAAACACTTTGGAGATTCTGAGAGAAGAAATAGCTGGAAATAGTTTCAGATAAAAGAAAGTTTCATGCCAGTTGGCAAAAGACAAACAGATGGATCAGATAGATGGACAGACAGGGCTTAAAGCCACTTTTGTCTCAGCAGTGGGCTGGGCTTGTATATGCAATGTCTGAAGGCAGCATATCACATCATCTGACCCTTAAATGTTGGCTTTATGAAATCATATCAGATGAAGCTGCAGCCTTCAAAAGCATCTCTCAGCCTGGCAGGACTCTCGCTCTCCTCCCAGCAGCACCTTCAGCAGGCCCTGGGCTGGCTTGGCACTCATGCAGACCCCTCAGCTTCTGCCTCGCTCAGTGCATCAGTCCAGCCTCTGTCAAAGCTCAAGAAGGTTTGTTATGGTGCAGGGAGTTTCACAAATATTTAGTCAAAACACTTCTGTTCCCACAGTGCAACATCAGTGGGATGACCACAGAGGGTGAGAAATGAAGGATGCTGTGAAGGCTGGAGGGAAATCCCCCCAAACTGTTTGATATGCTTTAAGAGAAACTCACTGAAAGCAGGATGTGATGCAAACAAAACAAACCAGGCTAACCATGCTGTATTTTTGGTAACCTGTGCAGTTTAAGAAAGGTGATGTTTAGTTTCAGATGTGCTTTTGATGCTTGAATTGAAAGATGCCAAACTGAGGCTGCTCAGGATGAGAATTATGCCTTGACTGGTGGGGATGGGCCTGAGCCACAGGTTTGCATGAGCCCTTGCAGTCTGGTTATAGCCAGACACCTACTCCTCACCACTTACTTGCTCTTTGTATAAGATGATTATGGTGGGGGGGTCAGGCTGTCCCCAGTACTGGCAGCTCAGTCACAAATTGCAAGGACCACAGTACCCTCAGGCTCCTTCCAGTAGCTCTTCCCCTGGGATTTCAGTGGGTCACTGCCAGCATGACATCCCAGTTCTGCTGGATCACCAGCCAGAGCAAACCCAGGGGTCTGCAGCACCTCAACTAGTGCAAAGAGATTGCAGAAATCTCAAAAGCTTAAAATGACTACACTGACCAGAAACAGTTTAACTTACTTTTATGAATGTGGTTTTTTGCTGTATTTGAACTGTGTGTCCCTGAAGATTTCATGTCAAAATAGAATTCTGTAATGAATATTAAATATTTATCAAGAAATTCACAGATGAAAGTAGTTTGCAGTGACAGATCAAAAAAGAAAACCCATCTGCACGGCTTCTATTCTCATTTTTTTATGACACATGAATTCATCCAGAAGGAGTTTAATGCTCACCTTTATAGACGTTTCTGCTTTTCACATCAGACATCCTGTTCACATCTCTACCATCTTGTTCAAGAAGACTTTGAGTTACCAAAGACATGGCAGGATTACACCATCAAAGTTGCAACATCGAAGACCCGGTGTGACTAATCCCCACATAAATGGGAAAGACCAAAGATGGGCAGTCTGTGCTGTGGGTGGGTTCAGAGCCAGACAGTCTCCTCCTGCCCACGGGGACATGGGAAGCAAGTCCCATCCACACAGGAACAGCCTTGGACAGGCAAGAGCCTCTGGCATCCTCCTCCTCGTGTCCCTTAAAAGGGGCAGTGGCACAAGTGCCCCTTGGGCACAGTGGGGCTGGCCTTGTGGTGGTTCCCTCACACAGCAGGGACACAGGGCAGCATGGCTTAGGGTAAGGGAGTTGCTCCCAGGAAGAATATTGGATTCCTTGTTTGCTTTCACAAGCATGTTCATGGGAAAAATCCTTTGCGTAAGGCATAAGACCATTTTTTACTTGTGGTATCTGAAAAAACTCTCTTCCCTATATGAACCACACCTTAGAAGGCACACAGATTTCTTGGTGCATTTTAGAGAAGTAGCTGTCGGAAGACATGACCAAGTGCACTTCTCTCTGCTGCAGGCATCATTTGTCCATGATTCACAGGCTCAGCGGAAGGGCACTGATGATGTGCCTGTATGATGCAATGACACAGCTGTGTCAGATCCAACACCCGAGCACCAGTTCTCAGAGTAAGTATGTTCATTTTTGCCTTGCAGAACCAGTCTAGCCAAAAACCTCTATGACATTGGTGCAAACCCTTCCCCAGCATAGAGCAAGGGTAGCTGATACAGGCTCCCACAGGCTCCCTGTTGCTTTCCACCTGAATTCATTAATTAAGGGGAAAATGAGAGGGGTGCCTTGCTGTTTTGAGGGACTTGACCCTGCAGGGCAGCATTTCCTGCAGTTTCTGCCTTTGAGCTTAAAGCACAGGGACCAGAAACAAGAGATGTCAATCAAAACTTTTTTTGTTAAAAATCAAAAAGAAACAAGACCTGCATCTTTTGCAGGCATGAAACTCAGCTATGGGCAGGCAAAACAGTCCATAACAGTGATTTCTTAAGGTCAGGGCTTCACAAGGGGATGGCAGTCAGCAGCTGACAGCCAAAGGGAACCCAGATGTTTAAGTTGCATATTGAGTGACTTTGATTGAAAAATCAGAGAAACTTAACAAGCACAAATTCTGTTATTCTACATTCAGATTTTTTTTTAGGTTAAAAATGCACTTGAAGCTCTTTTTGCAACTTTGACCTCAGCACATGGCAGTTGTTCAACTGTCAGTAGCAGAGTTGTGAGCTCCAGTGATTTATTGCAAGTTTCATGTTAGCTGATATTTCTGACAGCTCACAGGCTCATGTGAATAAATCAGCATTTCAGCGTTTATCAGCATAAGTTTCTATGCTTTCCTTTAAAGTAAAGGAAAATAATCCTACAAATGTGTATACCAGGAGTCAGGCAAACCTCAGAAGCTGCTACCTGTAAATCCAGTAATTGTTTTTTAGTCGGTCAAACAATGTGGGACATAATGCTCAGTGTTTCTTTCCTAACGCCTGGAGTTACTTTTAGATTGTATCCTAGATTGCACTTTAAGATTGCACAGGTACATTTGGACTGTGCTGTTATATTGTCACAGGCTCTGGTGCCTGCAGTACCTGCACTTGTGACTCACCACAACACCACAAAGCACTGGAGGATCATTCACCTCCTCTGGCATCCAGTGAAATCTTGTGCAAAGCCTTCACCAGGATTGGTGGGAGACATCCCTGCTCTCACTGCCTGTTATTGGAAGTCGCCAGGAGTCTCCAGGAAATGCCAGTCAGAAAGAGCTGGAGGCAGCAACAAAGTGAAACAAATCCCAACCAAGCACATCAGAAGATATTCATTGTAAAGGAATACTTACAGTCCTGCTCTGAGCTTTAGGCATAGTGCTTGACAAAAGTGGTGTTCCCAGGCTTTTCCATCAGGAAAACGATGCACATCAGTTGCACTTCAGAACCAAAAGGCAAACGGTCTGACAAAAACAGATGGCTGGTTTCTGAACAAGGCTCTAACCCTCACTGCAGAAAAAGTCATGTTGAGTATTTCCCTGTAACAACAAGGCCGTTTACAAGTGCCTTTTAAAGCAAACAGAAAGGTCACCGCTGACTGCAAGAAGAGTTGGATCCGATGAAATGCTGCACCAAATAACGCAATTTCCTACTACCTTTTCAAGAGATACAAAGTTTTTACAAACCTGTGAAGAACAAAGACTTTCACTTGCAGCTCTGCTGGATTCACCATCCTGCCACAGCAATATAAACAAAGGAAATACCCAGAGACTTGCAGACTGCCCCGGCCAGGACAGCACATCACTTTCCACTTTGTGCATAAGATGAAATATTTCCTGGTTTGCAAGGTGTGGTCAGCCAAAAGGAACAGCTCATTTTCTTTAATTAATTTTGGTGCTCTTTGTATCTGCACTTTCCTTAATAGTTTCAGGTGCATTACTTATCAGGAATATCTGCTTCAAGGTATAAGCAGTGAAAGTTCTCAATCTGTCTTCCCCTGCGGGGTTTTAAAGCCTCCTCTCTCAAAGTAGGTGTGAGGCCCTTTCCCACAGATGCTCCAGAGCAGATCTATTTTGATCACCAAAATACTAAACCTATAAACTCAGAGGAAAAAAAAGAGATAGAAGGCTTTTCAAATCAAGTGAGTAACCCAAGGGGAAAAAAATAAACTCAGTCATCTCTCCTACCCATTTAATTAGTAGCATTCCACTCCAGAAAAGGCACACACAGGGCAAACCTCTCCAAGAGCCTGTTTACAGACGAATTCCTGCAGCTGCCCCTCTCCTGCCCTCCCCATGCCCCTGCCAGAGGGCAGAGCCAGCAGTGCCGGCGGGCAGGGGTGTGTGCTGAGCGGCTCTGCTCCCCAGTGGGGGCTGCGCTCCAGCCAAGTGTTTGAGCAGACAGATACTGCAGGGAAAGGAGCGGGACTGGTTGTGCTTCAAGATAAGATTGTCTGCCAGGGCTTTGTTGGAGGCAGCCTTGCAGACACAGGAAGGAAAACAAGCTGTAAAGATGGCAGAAGGAGAAGGAAAAAAACGCCCCAAGGAAAAGCAGCACTGGCAAGAGACAAAGAGCTCCTCGTCAGTGAAGGGCACAGAAGCACTGAGACAAACTTGGACAGCACAAGTCGTGTCCTGCCTTAAGAACCCCCTTGTCGCCCTCACTTGTTCTGCACCTCCCTGGGCAGCCAGTGCTGGGACAGGGTGCCTGGGACACTGACTGCGAGGCCACCTGCAGCAGGGGCTGCTTTGCTCTCTGTGACAAAACCTACCTAGGAAACCAGTTGGGGCAGCTGCTGACCCAGCAGGTATTTCACAGTGGCAGCAGGAAGAGAGGCACTTGGTGGCAGTTTGGAGGACAATCAAATGCTGCTTCTGCAGGAGAGGTGGCAGGTGAAGGACAGCAAGAACAGCAGAGCCAGCGCAGCAGCCCCTGCTGTTCACAAAGCAAGCACAGCACAGATATGTCTGCACTCAGGTCCTGTTTGCTTGTTTTGCTTGCTTGGTTTTTTTCTCCAGATTTACCCTTCTGTTGCATCCATGGTCAGGCCCTGGATGAGAACAAGGATCTTCACAGAAGGTCCACAGCTTCCTTATAGACTGCGGGTTTGCTGCTTGAATATCTTGCTTCCAGCAAGGCAAGGATTCAGGGGGAAATCCTAGTTCCAGTTTAGCTTAAGTTAGTCCTATGCAGCCCAGCCTTGTGCACCCACCTGTCCTAAAGGTATTTTAAGCAGCATAATCTCCTGGTTTGCACATCTCTACTTGCTTATAGTCCTTTCTCCATTGCCCCCAGCCACCACAACAGGAGAATGGAGTCTCCAGCTGGGCAGTGAGGATGGTGTGAGAGAGGGGAGCCGGGGCATTCGGGTTTTCCATGTGCAGGTGGGAAACAGCAATGCACAATGTGTTGTTTTGGTTCTCCACGGTCTGAAGGATAAAACCAGCACCTGCAGCCTCACACGAGCCCTGCTGAGAGCACAGGGAGAAGCTGTGGGGTTGGGGCCGGCACAGTCCTGTTTGTATTCAACTGGCAAGTGATAAACTCAATGAGCCAGACGAGACCCGAGACAAGATAATCCACACAGCTTCCTGCTGCGATCTTTTTGCCTGATGCATCTTCAAGTTAAACCAGCACCTTGTCCTCTCATGTGGCTGAGCTGTGGTTCCTGGCACACACTGGATCTCAAGCACAGGAGTAGCAAGACCCAGCCAGAAGGTGCCCAGCTGTACCAGAGCATGTGGGCAGTTGCCCAGCTCCAGGGACCTGGGGAAGGCAGGGTACTTACAGTGCAGGCCATGGCTGCTGCTTTGTGCCCCGAGGCTCAAGGTCCTTTTTTTTTTTTTCCCTGAACAAGGAAGACAGACTCGTGCAAAATATCTGAGTTTGCTTAATTCACTGTACAGAAAAAGAACCCTGAGAGGTTGAAAGCTCCAGTGTTTATTCTATCAGGCTGATTTCTGGGCTAAAAAAAACATCAAAATGTAAGTCTCAGCTGAAAACATCTAAACACACTAGTTGAAGCTGATGAATAGTTAGTGTTTGGCAAAGACAAGGCATGAATCCGTAATTACTGTAAGATGAGTCACCTGGAGAAACCAGAGCAGCAGCCAACAAAATACCCCTCTGAATAACTCGGTGAGAATCAAGATGCCTGGAAACACGCACATCAGCAACACCACATCCTCAGCCCTGATGAGGCTGGAGAGGGGCAGGCACCACTCCAGCTCTGTAGACAGTATTTTAGACCTCAACTGGTCACCTCTGACCAAGGACCCCCTGCCTACCGCCCCAGAAGCCCATCCCTGGATACAAGGGCAGTCTGACATCCATGTTCTTTCCGTGACTCATAGGATTGGACAAGTCAGACTTTTGCAGACAACAAAAAAGATAAAAATCATATTGCTTGGTGGTGTGCCAAGCTATTATTTCACCCAATTAGAGTCTTGAACTGCTGAAAGTTAAAAGGATTTCCTCTGGAAAGAGAACATTCCCCAGCCAGAAAGTCTCCAGAAAGGTACAGGCACAATAACTCCTGGCATTTGGTGTTAGGAAACAAGTGTCTAGACAAACTTGCCTTCTTTTGATTTTTGAAAGACATTTTTAAAAGATGCTACAGACAGATCCTAGAACTTGAATTGCTATTTTTACTCTCTTGATACCTGTGACAGATTCACATGTCCCAGGCATGCTGGGGATGATTTCTGCACCTTTGCTTATTTTATTTAACCACCACACTCTAAAGGTACTATATCCCCTGGGGTCAGATGGATGGATATCACTATTTGCACATCACTATTTGCAAGGATGTGCTGTCAAGCAGTAACAAGAAACATGAGCTGGCTGCGCTGATCCCTGGAGATGAAACTGCCTCCTGGGGAGTCCATGTGTAGTTGTGGCCCCATGTCAGTCCTGCATGAGAAACCTCAGGTGGACTTGAGCAGCACAAGGGGGTCCTGCACAGGGGTCTCACAGGAAAGTGCCCAATGCTGGGTGCAAAGGTTCAAACACCCCCTCATGCTCCATGTGGGACACCTGGGGCTGGGCACAGGAGCTCTGTTGGCACCTCCTCTCCCACACGTGCTCGCTGTCAACCGAGCAAAAACATGGAGAACTGCCCTGAGGGGAAGCACAGCTTTTAGGGCAGGCTGGTCATGGGGAGGAAACATGATCCCCTGCCACAGCATTGCCCATTGTTGCTTCAGCATGTTGCAATACACTCATTGAGCAACTGGCAATTATATTGCATTTAACTGCAGTGTTATGTTCACAGCTCTGTACACAGCAGCCTGTCTCCCATCCACAGTAGCTTCCATCTTGCATGGCCCCGTGGATCCTGCAGCAGAGAGCAGCAGTACAGCCTGAGCTCAGGATTTGGTGCCGCTCTGCACCCAACCCATGCCACACCAGTTTTGAAAACGTCATTTTTAAACATGCTTCTTACATAGCTACAAAAGCAAACCTCTTTTTGCCACCCTGCAAAAGGAAATGGTTCATGTTTTGGCACAGCTGATTTTAGTTCCTTTTCAAGAGGGAATTTAGTGTGGCTGCCTGAGACTGGCTGCAGCTTTATCGAGATTTCATCGTGGACTTAGACAACCTTGCTCACAGCCATTGTGCTGTCAAACAGGTTTCCTTCCTCTTCTTCTCAACACTTCTACATCACATCCTATTTAGAGCTCTTATAGTGCTTCATAAATAATGAGATAATGAGAGCCCTGTAGACTTGTGGGATTCGGGAGGCATTATCTCAGTTTTTACGAGGTGGAATATGAAGATCAGAGATTAAAGGTGGCAAATCCAACAGGCTGTCATCCAACCAACAGGCGTTCTTCTAACTCATTTGCTTTAAATTTGGAGCCCTTCCTGGCTTACCCACAGTCAGCTCAGCTTTCCCACTTCTTCATCCCAGCCCCTCAGTTCTGCCCCATTCTTTCTCTCCAGGGTAGCTTAGAAATTCTGCACAAGCACTTCACCATCTGCCCCTCACTGCATTTTCCTTGAGCTCTGTAGAGAAAAAATTGCTGTTTCCATTAGCCAGTAACTGGGATGAGAAATTAAATATCAGAAAACCTTCCTATAGTAGATTAATACTACTGAAAACCCAGTCACTGAATATAGAGATGCTCACTGCTGTAAGAGGAATAACCTTTTGCTTAAGAAATATGACTGAGTGCAAAGGACATGAAAAGAAAACAAAAGCTCAGAGCTAGGGCACACCCATGGAGGACAGGCACTCACTGCAGAAGCCTCCTGGATTTCCAGCAGGGGTTAATTAAGCATAAGCAAGTGCAAGCCCGAGTGTGGATGGAGCATTTGGCAGCAGTCCATGCTAGCCAGAGGAGGCAGCCTCTGGCTCAGGGCTCCACCAGCTCCACGGGGGCAAGACTGATTGATGCCCAGGGCTGCACATCACACCCCGTGGCTGGAGAGGCACAGGACCTGAACCCGGTGACTAAGAAAACAAGGCTTCTACCCAAAATTTTAAGCTTCTCCAAAAGACAACATGCTGCTGTGCTTCTCCCTGAGGGATACGAAGCTACTACCGAGCTGTCTATTGCTTATAATACGTTTTTTTTCCAGAGAAAGCAAGGCCTCACTGCAGGGCCACACAGGCTCCAGGATGTGGCACAGACAGCAGGATGTTGACTTGTGGGATTTTTCATGTGCAGAAACAGCTTGAGAGGGATAGGTGAGCTGAAGGTTTTAGCTGAAAACCAGCAGTGGTTCTGTCCTTTCACAGCAGGCAGGATTCGTGACCCCTGAGCAGCTACCTCTGTGTCTCCACCTCAGTCTCAGCAGGCACCTCTCACTGCAGGGACACAAAATCCCAGGATAGCTCTGAAGAGCTCCTCAAAAGGGCCAGTGCCTGGAGTGGTACAGAGTGTCTGCCCATCTCATTCCTTGTGGCAGGGAAAAACAAGTTGCCTCTGCTTGTCTTTTGATGTCCAAGAGCTCCTGCACATAGACATGGACTCAGGGAAGACATGCAGAGGGTGTGTATCAGTGGGTGGAGCAATTTGAAGATGCCTGCAGACAGCAGGGGATACCTGAAAGGAAGGACATATCCAGGGCCTGTAGGCACTGGAGTGAGGGATTGCTGTGGGGCAGGGCAGGGCTGCAGCCATGGCCCCCACCAATGTTCCCATGCAAACAAATCCTCATGCACAGGGAATGCTCCAGGCAAATTCCCAAGCAACAAACAAACAAACCAACCAACCCCCAAACATCTGTTTTCCAAAAGACAGATTAGCCTGAAGAAAACACTTGTATTCCTCACAACGGCTTCCACAGTGCAAAGCAGCACCTCAAAAAGCTGTATGATGTTTTCTCTGGTGAGAGGGTGCCCCAGCAGAAGCAGCCCCTGTGCTCACAGATGCCCATTCCACAGAGCACTGCTGCTCAATTCCAAAGAATAAAAGAATAGCAGGAATCACACCCCCACCCACAAAAAAAGCCACCAAAAAACAAGCACTAAACCAACTTTACCTTGCCAAGCACTTTGGCACTTGGGAGTCTGCAGCTGAACACCAGCATGGCTTTCCTTTGCAATCAGTGTGAGTAACGAGAAGCAAGTAAGAGACCCAAAGGACGTCAGCCCAGAGGCAGTGAGGCCCAGTACTTCACAGAACTGCTCCTTCAGAGGGAACACAAAGGGTTGTCACCAGCCCAGACAGAAAGGCTGCAGTCACTAGATGAGCAGCTGGCAGCTCCAGAGTGCTGGGCTGGAGTTGTGTCCCCTGACCAGAGTGAACTCAGGGCTGTGTAGAACCCCTTCCCCAATAGGGTCTGTAACTGCAGTCAAGGAGACTGTTGGCTACTCATTAAGACTTCCTGTGGGCTATGAAGGAAGGCTGCCTGCCCCTCCAGCTCTCAGTCAACATGAGAATAGATTTTCAAAAGCTGAGTGAGCACAGGCCATGTTACGTCCCTTTCAAACTGCCAACCACTCCTCTGAAACACACTCATACACCTTGTTCTATGCTTAGCCGTAGTTCATCAGCCATTTTCCACTGCTAACTTTGGTTTAGAATAACTCCTGTTAGTAAAATGCTTCAAGGATCATATTATCATTTTAGATGCTTCTGTCCCACAGATCTCACTGTTTTGCTTTAAGTGCCAATATTAGTCTGGCTCACTTTTCTTTCTGCATTCAAACAACTCTAAGCGTCTATCCTTACTCTAATGTTAGTTTTGAGATTTTGGTTTTCCTTTATCAATCAATGAAATAAAAGATACATTTCTGGATGAATGACCTTCCTTATAAACACTGGTGACCCATAGTTCAGGCTCTACATAAATGGCTTTGTCACACAGTTAATTCTTACAGAACAGGCTGTACAAGCCTCAAAACTACTACTAAAGATTAAAAGATTCGAATGCCAATTAAAGGCCTGTCCACACTCTTTAAGTAAGGATCACCCTGTGCAAAGAAGTATTTCCCAACTATAATGTAGGTTTTATTATTTTAAGGTGCAAGACTGTACACAAAGACCCAGACCTTCATTTGTGGAAAATCATGTGTGAGCAAAGCAGCCTTATCTGCTTGAACCAACAAGCATCTCGAAATGCAGTGCCCCTGCCTTACAGTGCCTGCAGTTATCAACACTGTTTGCTTTCACTGATCATATTTAGCACTTGAGCTGAATATACTTACCAATGTTACCTTAGAGATATGCAGCTTATTGTTTTGAAGATGAGGAGTTTAACAGTTCCAACTAGAACCCACAGTACTTACTTCCTTACTTGCTTAAAAGAGGTCCTGGCAGATAATGTATGGTCTATCCAGCACTGAAAAGTTTAAAACTTGCTTCCTCTTCTCCACCCAGTATTTCTGGGTTACAGACATTTTGAAAGGGAAAAATAGAAGCGCTAGTTAATTTGCCGTTAAAATCAACATTTCCCAACACTGGAGCAGGAGAGGCAAAGACACGCTGCTTTGTGACTGAGCTCCAATGGGCTGCCTTGGGAGATGGAAGTTGCCCTGCACTTGACATTGGCTTGCAATGATAAACCACTACGGAAATAGGTGAATCTCATTCCCTTGTTATCAAAGGAATAAGCAAAAGGAAGGAAAAAGTGGCTGTGCAAAAATAAATTCGCTCCATTTCAATCCCTGATTAGTCTTACTAAGCAACTGATGTTCATACAAATTTTCTGATTAGGGTAAATTATACAGGACAGTTTCTGTACAGCACATACATAATTTATCTGATACTTCTGAGGAAGCAACTACATTAACAGTTCAGAGGGAACTGAACTCTAATCTCTGGTAAGGATTTCTGCTTGAAAATTCATTTACAACAAAAAACTAAAGGCACTAATAAGCCAAGTCTTCCATCTCATTATGAATATTTTTTAATACTTTTGCTGCCCACTTACATTTCAGCTTAAATTCATCTTACTTGTCTAGCAAAAAGCAGATGAACTGGAATGGTCTCAGTACTCCCAGGCAATCTCAATTAGAGCAGTTAAACTCACTGCAACCTTCCTGAGGGAAAGAGAAAAGGCAGTTCATATCCTTGATACTGTTACAACATTGCATTAATAAAATGTTACCAATCGTGCTAGGGATTTGGTAAATCCCCTTGCACTAAGGGGTCATAAACCATGGGCAGCTCCATACCAAGAGCTGGTCAGAAATCTATTCCACAGCACAGCACCAGCTACACTGGCTGCAGCGTTATCAAATGTTACCCATATGAAGAAACTGATTTTTTGTTTAGGTAATAGCCTATCACTACACCTAGGAAAAAACTATTTCATGTTAATTAATAAACTAAGTGATAAACATATTTAAATAAAAAGTTTCCTTTTCCACCATAACGCTTTAAGAGCTTTAGAGTCTTGATCATATGGTGCTACTTCAGTGCATCTGTATCTCCACATAGAATGGCAGAACTGGCAAATGGCTAATTTCTGCTATTAATAAAACACTTGTCTTTTCCGCTTCATTATCAGATAGCTAAAGAAGTGGGTTTGCTTTGGATTTTTTGGAGGTTTTTTTACTCAAATGAAGAGAGTTGTCACAACCACCAGAATGCAATTTGAAAGTTACCTCATATGAGTTCAAAATATGACTCTGAATCTTGTCAGTCAGGGTAGCAAACCCAAGATGTTTGGAAGATGATTAAAAAAGGCTTTATCAGAACTACAGTGCAGTCCCTAGCACACTTCAGCTGTTCAAAGTATCTCTGATATGCACAGGTATTTGTATCCATTTTATGGAGAATTTAAGACTATTACAAACCTTTGCATTCTTTAGAGAATAAACCCCAACAGAACATTTAGACAATCGGAGTTTTTGCTGATCATTCACTTAAAACAATAAATCTTAGAAATAGTCCTGATAAAATGGCTGGAAAACTAGAAAACAAGTTAAAAGACGTAGGCATAAAATCTCCATAAAAATGTTTTTATTCCTGATCAGTGGAGATGGCTTGTGAAAGAGGATCCACTGTAAGCTTTCAAACAAAAGAAACTGCAAAACCTCAGCAATTCTCCTAATTAGCAGAGACACCAGAGTATCCTGTACCAGGGCAGAAGACAGCTATCAAATCCATTCCCTTGCCCTCTTGCAACACAGGGAAGTTAGTTTTCAGCAAGAGGGTAAACAAATTATGTTGAGAAATGCTACTCCAAAGCAGCTGTCCAAGGGCCAATGTCTTCCCCTGCCCCTGATCAGTCTTCATCCTCCTCTTTCACTTTCTTCTTTTTCTTCTTCTTTTTCTCTGTATGCTGCAAACAAACAAGTGTTGTCATGAACAAAGCATAATGGAAAAGCAAAGCAACTCATGTATGCAGGCAGCAGAGCTCACACCCAAAGCATCACCTCAGCAAAGCACAACCCACATGCCCCTTCCTCAGACACTAAAGGCACTGGTTTTTCACAGGACAGGACTCAGGTCAGACAGTGCAGCTGTGATGAACAAAAGAGAGAAAATTAAACTCCATGTTCAGAGTAGGATTTGAAAACTGACCAAAAGTTTGGCCTGGTCTCTTCTGCTCTACTGTTGCCAAAAGGCATCAAATGATGCTTCATCAAATCAGCAGGTACAGCCTCTGTTCCCTACAAGTCCTAAACTCTACACAGATCCCTGTGAATCAGCACTAAGGGACACTGTTCCCACTAGAAAAGATGCAAAAAGAGAGAAGACTGGAGCTGGGGGTGGGCAGAGGAAAGGAAGAGAAACATGGATGCATTGCAGTCACAAACTTCCCAGACCTTATTCTGTATGCAAATCATCTTGGACATTACAGTGATGGGTATCACAGGATAGAGTTATTAGAGCAAGATTGTCTTTGCATACCATGGGTTATATATATAGGAGTTTTCCCTCTCTCACTCCATACTCTGTATGTTTTGGAGAATATACATTCCCAAAAAAGAATGTAATTCTGCCTCACCTCAACTGTGGGGCTGGTGGGGAAGTCCTCATTCAGCACCTCCTCTTCTTCAACTTGCTTTTCCTTATCCTTTTTCTTTTTCTTCTTTTTGACAGGTTCACCATCTTCTACAGCTGTCTCTTCTGTACCATAGAAAGGACAAAAATGAAAAGCAGGTTGTCAGTTATTAAGAGTGCAAAAGGAAAAGCTGTGAGATGTGAGAAGGTGCAATGATGATGGTAAGAATGCAAAATACTGAATACCACACTGCCCTTTCTTTAAATCTCTCTACACCTACTTACCCTCTGTTCTGCCCTTAGCTGCATGACTACTCATGCTGTAATCAAAATACACAACTATCTACTTCACAAGTGACAGTGTTCAGACAATACTAGTCACATCTGGTACAAACACCACACCTACAACTTACTCCCCAAGTTTACAACAAGCTGCATGTTCTCATTTGTTTGCCAGATTATCACCAAATTCTCCATCTGAAAAGATACTGTCCACAGTTTGGCAAATATTTTCACCAGGAAAAAAGGAGCAGCAAAAGGACTCTAAACCCCACAGTCAAAAGGTGTTCAGTCAGCAGTAGCTTGTTCACAACTGATTTCCCAATCTTGATGCTGGAAATTTGCTAAGAAGCAGACCAGTTTTCTTCACTGTTTAGACTGGCAAACACAAAGATGTCTTAATGCTGAGCTAACATAAAGCATTTAATGCAGAAACTCTTTCCTTCCTGGAATACAGGAATTATTTATATAAACAGAGAGGAATGTCAACCCAGGGAAAGATTTACTAATGACCTTACAGTTACTTTTCAGAACTACTCATCAACAACTGCCCTATCTAATCACAAGGGTAATGGACCTATGACTTACCACTCATTTTCTAGAATACATACCACAGTCTTAGGAATCTCTAGGTAAAGAAACCCAGCAGGAATCATTACCAAGCCGACAGTCTGTGCAGCAGCCAGGCTATTACTGGAGCATACCCAAGTCAAATTTATTTGCACAGCTGAGTCAGTGCTGGATACCAAGTTTCTCCATACATAGTACTCATGACTAAGTCCATCACGTAGAAACCACTGTCCTTCAGTAGCTACAAAACTGATGCTGAAACCAGTGGTGTTTGTGGTATGTACAGTTGCTACTGGAGGTGTGACTCAAGACATAATTTTCTTACCATATGCCCCCCAAAGGAAAGAATCAATTTCATTTGAAAGAACACTCAGTCACCACTTACAAAAAGAACAGTACAATTACGAAAAGACTCAAACCACACAACCTCTTAAAATCTTGACTGTTCTTTGTCATAAGTTTAGTTCCTCAAGCCAGAAGAAGGATTATGTGTGTCAAAAATACATTTCAAATTTTGCCTCTAACATTGGCTTCAGACAAAACAAAATGGCTCAAGGGTAAAAAATTCCTAGACATTCCTAAAGGAGAATACAGCCAACTAACACGTGCAGTTTGCTGACATGAAAAAACATACCAGAAGCAAAACAGCAAAGGATTCCAGATAAAAGAACCAGTAAATGTAATTTTAACTGGACTCTGCTGGACACAACTCACAGGCAACAACATGTGAGCCTATGGCACTCAAAATGTGTAAAGTAAGTATCCTCACCTCCATATGTATGACACAGGGAAATAAAAAGTAGCTGAAAATTAAGCACAAACTCTATTAAAGCCATATAGTACAACAGCAGTATACACCTGGTATTTAGCTATGCAACACGTTTTCACTCAGCTGGATTGGTAAGCTATGCGTTTTCAAGCAAAATGTCAGGTGGTAACCTTGAAAAATAACTTCTTGTTATTACCCTGTGTCATCAAGTCTGACACATGGGGCAGTGAACCTGTCACAATTTACAGCTGCAGATGATACACTGGCACTCACAGGCACTGTCCCTCTCTCAGAAAGCACAGACTCCTCCTCGAAGGTTTCAATTAGCTGCTTTCCAGTAAAGCTCATCACAAGACCTCACATATTTGCACCTCGGCAGAATGAGGACAAAGGCTCCAGGGGTGCTGGCCTTTTCCCTCAGGTGCAATGCTTCTAAGTCATTGAAGGCCAGTGGGGTTTCTTTGTGATACACAGCGGCTGATAAGGAGACTATCAGGCACTGAGGCACAAAAAGCAGCACCCATAACAGCAGGTTGACGGATGGCCCTATGAGTGCTGGAGATCACCAGCAGTGGTTCCACTCACCCATTTCCCATCATTTTTACTAAGCTTTTATACAGCAGCCTGATGTACTCTCTCCTCTACATCATGCTCCACCTGTACAGAATCAAGTCATATTGCCTGCCAATAAAGACATCCTCTTATGATGTGCTGTCATTTAAGGCTTTGTATCTTAAAGGATTCACTCCACTTCATTAATATAAGATATTTCTCTTTTCAAGAGAGACCTTCCCAACTGGGTAACTGCTACTATATCCTGATGCTAAATGCAAGCTGAAGGCTTCACTGTGGGCACTGGCCAGCACTGTTGGTAGTACACATTCTGTCTAGTCACATCTAACTTCAGAGACTGTAGTCACAAAAATACCTGCCCTATTTCCCTTCCCCCAGCACTAAAACTGGTTTTAACAGACAATGCCTTTAGTGGATTATAATGTGTTTCAGGCACTATCCTTCCACTTGGTTTCTTTCTAGATATAAAAGATGAAAGTGGTTTGAAGTTATACCTCACCCCCAGCCCCCCTGCCAGTTCCTACCTTAAGGACTGCCATACATGCACCCCAAACTGGAAGACAGAAAACACCATACATCTCATCTTGCAGTAACATTTATATGCTGGGCTTGAATAATGGAGAATATTGTCCCCCTTTATTAAAAGCAATAGATTGACAAATCACTTTTCAGTGGCAGCTTTCCAGCTTCTTCCTATCCTTTATGTTCCTCTTGCAATACAAACTGGATACAAGTGTATCTGCCTGAAGAACGCCTTTATTTCCAGGACTACTTTTCCACGACCCCTGTTTAAGATGAAGCGGCACAAACAGCATGAAGGAGAGGGGCACAGGCTTCTTCCACAACACACTGTCTGGACACTTAATCTCTGACGAGGCAAAAGCTTAATAGAGCACTGCATCAAAAAGAATAGAGCCAAGAACAGCAGACATTACAGGCTCATGTGTATTCAAGTGGACATGAAACATAAATCTTAATGATGGGACCTCCTCTGCGTTCCTTCTGTGTATTATGGGACTTGCTGAACTACTCAAACATCTGGGACCACCCCTACCAACCCCACACTGTGCTGTCACAGAAATTATACTGCAAAACAGCAAGGCTGTGGCCTGTCTAACAGGTGTCAGGGAAATCTGGGTGCTCAAATACAAGAATTTGCAAACATATGGGCAGTGTTGTTTTAAAGGCTACAAGAGGACAGGCTGAAGGCATTAGTTCTGCATACAGGTGATACAAGATATATAAGTTCCTTGAAAACATTTATTCCATAGTTGAAGTAACTGGCATAGTTAGCACTAATGCCCAGGTACCCAATAAAATTACTCAGCTTATGCAAGGAACTGGGAAAAAGCAGGAGCTATGTACCACACATTTAAAGAATGCCCTTTCTTTTTATGAAGAAAACCAACACATCTGAATCCTGTACTTCAGGTTTGGGGAAATGTGAAAAACAGTCAAACAGCACAGATTCCAGTAGTTCACAAGTATTCTGGACACTCAAGGATGCCTACTAAGCTCCACCCAACCCCTAAACCAGGAAATACCATGTTCAATAAAGCAAAAGAAGCAAGTACATGCAAGCTTGTGTATAAAAGCATCAATCACTGAATAATTTAACTATGAACAGAAATATTCTCCTCAAACTGCAAGAGACCAGGCTGGAAATCAATGTAGTATTTCACCTGCAAGGAGCTCATACCTGTGAGATGTCAACACTTGCTTTGATAATGCAAGTGAAGCCCAAGGGAACAATTCTAGTTACAGCAAAGAAAGTTAGTCCAAAAGATAATCAAAAGCAGTAGCTGTGAGAATACTCACATTCTCCAAAAGCAAATGGGCAAAGTTCAAGCCCCCAAAGTACTCATGTGTCCTTGTCTCATTATGGTAAGAGAAGAAGGTGGGGCACAGATTTCAGCTTTACAGCACAAAGGATTCTCCCTCTAGTGTAACTTTAATTCTCAGCTAAGTTTAGGTTCCTACAACTTGCTCTATCCATGTAAACAGACACCACAGACCAACCAGTGTCTGGAATGATCACAGCTCAGCATCAGCTGAGCAAGAGGAACTGAACCAGCACAACCACACTCTGATTCTCTACAACTCAGCAGCAGAGAAGGCAGAAAGAAAAGGCTCTGACAGCCCTCACCTGCTGCAAGCACAGATACTTGACAAAACTTGCAAGTAGCTCACACCCAGACCTGGTTCTTGATCTCACAGAAGTGACTTAAAGTCACCTTCTTTTTCCTTTGTTTTTCTCCTCCCAAGGTACACACTGGGTACTCCACTATCAGAGCAAGTATAGGCCAGCCTTCTAGAGGTGCTGAAGTGCACAATGGAGAGAAGAGAGGTTTTTTTAAATGAACCATAATACAAAACCAGATTATTCTGAAGTCGCAGTTCAAAAATCTTTCTTCACACAGCAGCTTAGCAGAAGGAAAGAACAATTGTGGCCATAGTTCAGTTTTAGCTCCCCAGAAAATAACAATTGTTCATGCGTTACGTAAATTCAGACGGAAATTTCCAAGCGTCACTTCACCTCAAATTCTGACCTGTTTGTATGTTGAAATGTCCCAGAAAACATTTCTAGTCAGAATAAAACACCACTCTTGAAAGAAAATTGGGCAAGTTTCTGGTTTAAAGAGAACAGCTTTTCTGTCTTCAAGATACTGATATGAATTCAAGATACTAAATATGAACCTGCTGATCAATAAATTCTGCAAGAAGAATACAAACAGTTTTATTCTTAGATATTTAAAAGTGGATGTTTGAAGTAAATTGAGTGCAGTCTGGTGTCAGCCTATAAAGGATCACTACCGTTTTGAAATACACTGCCATGACCAAGGAGAATAACCAGGTATTGTGGCTCTAAATGTTAAGTCCCACTGCACAACACGAACAGCAACATGTCAGCAGCACAGATACAGCAACTAACCTTTCATCTCTGCTTTGAACTTCTTTGCTTTCACTGGAACCTCTGTGTCTTGTTCTTCCACCTCCTGAATTTTGCGTTTCTTAGAAACAACAGGAAGTGTAGAGTCCCCAGACGGGTCAAAGACCTTTACTTCGCTGTAATGAAGGAAACAAGCCAGTTTAAGTGCTAAGAAGAGCTGGCCCCCAGGTAAGCTCCTGCAGTTGAACATAAACTTTCTAACAACAATCTCCCAAGAACATTTGCAAATCAGTCTCACTCAGCTAACAAAGCATCTACAGGTAGTGAGGCCCTTTCTCCAACACACAGGTGGTTTATCAGGAATCACATCTACAGGAGAGATATCCTCTAAGTACAACTGTCTGATCTGAACAGAAGACACCAGTTAAGTAAGAGTTTGATTCTGGTTTATATCTGTTCAAGGCTCTACAGAGCACTTCAATTATCCCTGAGATTGATCTCTCTGTTGCTAAACACCTTTTTAGCATAGCTTCATGGTCACAAGCACATAGCTCCCCATCATTTGGTATACTATTTTGTTGTATTTGGTACATGACCTTATAATTGTAGCCTCAGGATAATAATACATATATATATATATATATATATATATATAAACACACAGAGAAGTAGAAGTAGCTTTACTTTTACTTTTTCTACACTGCCTCTCCACCATTGCATTGAGAGGGCACAAGTAACAAGGCAGGGTCATGCTATGGCTCATCCCTGTTTCACTTGTATTGCTGACTTTATGGGACATTCAAATATCTAATCTGTGTCTGAAACTGCCTCTTCTCAATTACTGCACACTCATTTTTTCATTCCCCAACTCCTCTACAGGCTGTAGAGAATCAGCCATCCTGAAAATCCAGTGCTCCAGCTGGAACTTGTAAGTGGCAACTGAATTATTAAACAGTAAGGAAGCAGGTTTTTTCTTATCCAGAACAGAATGCCTACTGAAGAAGAAAGGAGCTTTAAAACAGTAAGCCTAAAATATTTCCTCCCAGCCACATACTGAGCATTTGAACTTTTCTAAAACAGGAATCTGAAGTAGCTACCTGAAACGTTATAAAAGGAATTGAGGCTAGTGACTTGGGCTAGGAAGCACGTGGCAATGCCAGCAGAAAGTACCATCAATTCATCCTCTAAACACTGGAAATTATTCTTACAGGTATTAACATTGCATCCTGCTTTGCAGAAATTGATTGAGCAGCCTTTTGCAAACAGTAGACTCTGCCTCAGTTAAACCCCAGTGAGAGCTCACTGGCTTCCTTATCATTGTCAAAATATTGCTTCTAATTAAAAAAAAATTGCAACAAACCCTAAACTAACCAAACCCATAAATATGACAAAGATAAGTAATGCACTCTCTCACACCTTTTTTGGAAAGCATACTGAAATGTTTCACTTGAACCTCATCTCTAAAAGCTGCATCACATTTAATACCTGATACATTACTTTGATTTAGCTAATTCATACAAAATTCGTAGTTCCATACAGGACTAAGCTTCTTGCCAAAGTCCTTCAAACATCCCCATACAGCAGCAATATTGCCATTATTGTACTACAAGGACAATTTGACAGGTACTGAGTTAGTTTCCCTTTTAGGCAGCCAGACTATGCCAAACAGCCAGGAATTATCTTCAGATTCTCCCCCAAGCCTAGACATGTTTGCAAAGCATGTCTAACAGCAGAAACATGTGCTGGCAGGAATTCATGACTCCTCATTTCAAGAGGTCAAACCCCAGCATCTATGTCGTCTCCTCAGCACTCTCCTCCCTAAGCTACTGCCTCCTGACAGGCCCTGATGCTTCATTTACTGACTGACACCGTCTTCGCAAAAGCTGCTCCAGAAATCACAGCCGTCACTACACTTGGAAAAGCCTGGCATATGGAAACCACAGTTACAGCTTAGGCTCCAGAGTGATGTTTGGGGGCTGCAGATGGGTGCAACAGTGCTTATTTTTATCCCACAGACGAGCACTCAGCTCTGTTTTTGCTGAGCTCTCGCCCTCTCTGCACCAAAGGCTCAGCAGAATAAGCAGGCCAAGCTAAGCAAGAAGCCTGCAACCAAATTAAGCGATAAACCCAGATGTCACAGCTCAGACTAATAATACCCTGTTCAAATCCTCAGATGTTCAGCTGTCCCAGTTGCAATTTACAGTGCCACTTTGGGCACTAGGAACAGTTCTAACAGTGTCCAGATTACATACAGATCTTATTTACTGTTTAAGACAAGTATTACTTATTATGTCCAAGACTAAAACAAGGAGATGAAGCTTTGCTTAAAACAAGTGGTGCCTGTTTTTTTCTTTTCCAAGAATAGGATGACTAAGGAGGTCTCTAGGACAGCTTCCATGTCAAAGAAATTAATTCAAACTCTGATTTTCTCAAATTTATTGCATTCACACTTGTATTAAATGAAGCTGCTACATAGTAACACCCAGCTGGTTTGGGCTGATGCTGATAGCACCTAAAAGTACTTTTTATCTGATGATGTCACTAATTTACTACTAGAAAATCCAGGAAAATAAAAATTCTTATTAGCAACAGAACTTATTCCCAGTGTTTAAAAGCACAGAAAATATTTTCTGTATCTTGAGTCACCTCAGCCCACAAACAAAAAGCTTTCCATAAACAAAAACATCAAGAGATATTTATACTCAGCCAAGCTGAAAGGAAAAACTATTGACCTCTTGTTTTGATACTTGTCTGTCTTGGCCAAGGCTTTTCCAGTGCCACTTATTCTTCTTATCTATAAGAAAAAATTAGATATGTAAAACTAATTACTCATAATGAAAACAATTCACAACACAAGTTCTACAGCTCTTGAAAGAAATTCAAAATGGAAAGACAGACATATATTATGGGTCAGGTTCTTGTGTACCTGCACAAGTCTTACATTTGGGTGTAAAGTAGTGACAGGGAAGTGTAACTGAGGTGACAAAGGCCCTTCTAACGCTGCTCTTCTAGAGTCCAGTTCAAGTAGAGAGTATCTAGTACCAGACCAAACTTACCACAGATACACTAATTTATGCACTCTTTTTTTCTTGGCAAGAGTAACTGCATGTCAGAGCAGGTATCGCCCCATGGGTGGCATAAAGCCAACCTTAAAACCACAATACAGGCCCCAAACTGGATTTGAATTAAATATGTACTTTTCAGGTGCTTGGTTTGTATTTTGGTGTTAACATGTCTCCTTGTCTTTGTTCCGATGGGAAGTATCACCTCCCATGGAACACTTGAGAATGGGCAGGTTTTACTGGATTTTTCTTTCCTGTTCTAGCAATGCCAGTATTACAGCACTAGTATCAGATCCTCTAGCTTGAAAGGCTGAACTTAGTTGTCATTCACAAGACCTCAAGCAGCAAGCACGCCACCTAAAAGGTGAAAGTGACCCTACGTTCTCCCAGCATGCTACAATATGGCAACATGGAACTGCAGGTGTGGAGAGGCAAGAGCTGCATTAGGTGGTGGGAGGGCAATGCAGCAACTTGCAGAATAATATCTTGTTTTAGCTACAGAGAAAGCTCCTCAAGACTAAGCATCACCAGTGTTCAGATTGTGAGGAACCATGGCAGAAAACATGAGGTGTGGAGAAAACCCAAGTGTTCCTTCTAAGGTAAAGAGAAAGAAGCTACAAAATAATAAGCACATCTTTGCAACTCAAGAGAGATGTAGGGTGCATGTAAAGCTATGATCTTACTTGTCTTGTTCAGCATCAAGATTTTTCAGGAAAATGTAAAAAGACAGCCATGTAAACAAGAAAAGCTGACACACAAATGCCTGCAGCCAGCTTACAAACATGACTACTCCAGCCAAAGCTGTGAGACACTAGAGAGTAAGAGTGGCACACTACCGAGTGACAGGAAGAGAGTCAAAAGCAGTGCACCAGAAAGTCATTCCCTCAACAGTTTCATGCAGCCCTCTGCCAGACTTACCCCCCTCTCTTCCAAAACCCTCAGTCTCGTCTCTACTTTTAGTCTGTTCTCAGCTCCCATTTCAGCACTGGTGTCCTCTCCAAGCGCATCATAACGGATAGTCAAGGCAGTCTTAGCTGCCAGCATTCGAGAAATCTGGAAAAGCCAAAAATATTAAATGTTAAGGCTTAACATAAGGCAGTGATTCACTCTGATCTGGAAGCTATACCCACATACAAAAGAACAAAGTAACCATTTACTGGCAGTGTTTAGTCCAAAAAACAATTAGTGCCTCATTCTTTCAACACTGAAATACTGTTAATATAACACTTTATTTCCTTGATAAATAGAGGGAAATATCTGAGATGGCAAGTTAGTTATACATATTCTACTCTACCCAAACCTTTAGATCAGGTTAGTTTGAGGTGTAATTTCCAGCTAGACAGCTTTCTTCACAATTCAAACATATTCATCCACCCACATTATAAAAGTCTAAGCTCTTTAAGATCAAGCTGAAAGGTATTTGCTTTAGCACAAAAGTCCAGTTTTCAAGTAACACTAAAGCCTACAACACTCTAGTTTACTATCACATAGAAGAAAGCAGTAAAGTACCCCTTAAGAAAGCCAGTGTTACATCATAACTCAGCAGGAATGCACCTGTTATTGCTCACATGTGTCAAACTGACAGTCCCATTCACTTTTTTGAACAGGAATGAATAACATTCAAAGATTTGTGGACAGTGGTATTTCATATGTAATCACAAAGCAATACAGTAAAAGAAGCCATGGAAAGCCTCAGTGTAAAGCTCAACCATGCTGGTAAGCAACTCTGCAACTTACCTTGCCTTTATTTTTGGGATTGGTTTGTCCCACCAGGGAAGCATGGTAGATAAGACCAAATTTAGGTGTGTCTCTTTTAGTCTTCAGTGCTCTGAAGAGTGCCTTCTCAGCACCCAGTAACTGAACCGTAGAGGCTGGGTGTTTTGCCAGATTCAGGAGGGAACCTAGGAGGACATGACACAGCAATAGCGTGTTGGCAAAGGAGCAGCTAGGCTAGATTGCTGATTCCTCAGAGCTACTTCACAGTAATTTCCTGAAGGAGAGGTAAACCATTTCAGTCTTTCATGCTTCAACTAATTCTCTTGGTTGGATTTCAGCATGAGGAAAGGATGACTCAATAAAACATACTCCACTGCAGTAATGCCTACTGAGTCTGGCAGCAAGAACATGTCACCACAGAACTGCAGGAGAGATAACTGAAATAAGGTTGCTACCTTGAGCCAGACTGGCTATGAAAGTGTAATGTCAGTTTGTCAGCATTTTACCTCAGAAGTAACTAAACTATCAGCAGGAAGCTCAGTAAGCATCTCAGAAGAGGTAGTGACTTAAGTTGCCCTCATATTCCAGAAAGAATTCAGGCCAACTGAGAACTCCGTCATCACAGACGACTACCAAGCTCACACGGGCATTCTCAGCTTCCTGAAGCGCTGCCTTTGCCCTCTTTACCATGAGATGTTCATCGGGGCCTTGCAGAAAGCTTTTAGCTGACCAGCCCCTCAGAGAACACCTCTGACAAGGCCATCTAAGAGTTCTTTACACTGATAGGTGTAACCCACCTGCATGAGCAATGAGCCTTGCTCCGACCAGCTCCCCCACCATGACAGTGAGGTTCGGAGCAATGGCCATCATTCTGTTCTTCAGGTAGTCGTAAAGCTGCGTCCGATACTCGGAGATTTCAATCACCTGCCACAGACAGAGTTTGGGTACAGGAGTCAGGATTAGCTGACCAAAAAGTATTAAGAGATAAACACACTGAAACAAGGAAGTGCTGAGAATTCCAGTGAAGGAGACTGACTAATTGCAAATGCAAACAGCCAAGAGCCACAGTTACAGGAAGCTTTATATAGGGCATATTCCCAGAGCTCCATCCACCAAGTATATTGGAACTGTATTGCTTATTCCCTTATGCAACTTACTTTCTCAGTAAAGCTCCTGATAAAGGAGCTGACAGCATGCCAAAGTCAGCGAAGCAGAACAAAAATACTTGGTAAGGACATTTTCTTTAGGACAAATCCCTGGAACATTCAGTTTTCACATAAATCTTTGCCACCATTCTCTTGAAATGGGATAAATGCTCTTTACTCGTTCCATACAAATACATACAATTAGAATGCACATAAAAAGCAGCCTGGTCTAGACCAAGAACAGGAACTCCTAACCCTGCCACTCCCTGGTAAAGTCACAAAGGGATCCAACTGGCACAACAAAAGTCAGAGGGTGTTCACATACAATCCAAATGAGGGAAGGATAGGGCTCCCAATTCTTTTGGGGCCCCAGTGCTCCACTTTTAACTTGGGGTTTACCACCTAGCTTCCAAAGTGACAGATTAAACAGAGACTACACAATGCCATCATCTTAAAGACTTGAAAGCACAATGATAGCAAAATTCCTCCCCTAAGTAACACTGCCACTTTCACAAGGCTTTGCGCAGTTATCAGCAGTCTGAGATGGCTCAGATGAGGTAGTGACTGTGCACCCTCATGTCTCAACATCAGGAAAGCAACAATATAGGAATCATCACTGCCATCCCAAGTGTGTTAGCACTGCCCTCAGAAAACCTCTCCTTCATAGAGGAGGCTCTGAAATGGCTTAAGCAGAGCGCCTACTGCTCTCCATCTGTGTGTACATGCCTGATCACAGAGATGGATTATGTTGTCTATGTCTTCTTCTGATACTTCTGTCCCCATGGAAATCTCAGCAGCAGCCTTCACATCCTCCTCAATCTCCTCTGGTAGGATGTCAGAAACATCAGAGGAAGCAAAATTACTTCTGTCTCCTGTGGGGGACAGATGAAAGCATGTTTGTGCTGGGGGCGAGATGAAATAGTAAAAAAAGCACAGAAACAGATGAAGATAAAAGGCCAAAATAAAAACAGTGAGTCAAGTCTGTCATCATCCTATTCCAAATTCCCAACATGTATGTCAATGTTCTGACTTTGTTTATACTAGCTAGGATTGGTTGGAAATATTAAATTTGAAATTACAAAAAAAAAAGTCCATATTCTGTAACACTGAGTACTTCACCTTTTCAATAGCTGGTTGCTGCAAAATTTTCAGTCACAGTATTACAAAGAAACAATTCCAGGAAGCAAGCAGTCATTTATCAGCAACCAAATCTGTTTAACTCTGCTTACAATTGGTAAAAAAAGTTCCCTTAAAACTACAAGTCTCTCTGGACTGCAAACTTCACTATTACAAAAAAAAATAAACAACCAACACGACAAAAAAACTCCAAGAAAAACAACCAACTGAAAAAATCATCAGTACAAAGCACATGAGCCCAAGAGGTGAGGCAAGTGTCCAAAATATTATAGCAGTCATTTCTGCTCTTATGAATAATTCTAGCCATTGCTGTCTTCAAGACCATCCAGAAATGGAAACATTTCTCCTTACATCACTTTTTTGGTAGCTAATTTCCAGACGAGTCTGCTGAATAATTGGGATTCTACAAAGATCTGCTGGTGGTCCCTGAAGAACTGGTTGGTGATATGGTATTGGCTTTCTCTTAAGCTTCCAGTAAGTATCAGTCATCCACTGCTTTTCTCCTGGCCCTATCCACACTACTGCTGAAGGCAGGACTGTGCAGTGTCATAACTTGCTGGATGGGAGAGTGAGTTGGTCTACAATTCAGTACCATTAATGCCCTGCACAGTGCCATGCAACACGCTCCAGGCTCACCTCTCCTTCCTACTCACCAACTTTCCGCACACATTTACAGTATGTCAGGTTATCTGTGATGATTTTGCCCAGTTCAGGGAAGTGCCAACCATACCATTCCCTACAGCGCATGATGTAGTTATTCAGTTCTTTGTCCAAGTCATCAAGAAGTGCTAAAAATAAAGGAAAAATGGACTTCTTTTATCTACAAAGGTAATCTAAAAATGGAACACTCTCAAACCAACAAATTTAAATAGTGTAAAGGGAGATTAGCTGAATTATTTCATCCTATAAAGACTGGAAGAAAACAAACTGTAATACACTAGACATCTTTACTTCTCAGAGAAATGCATAATGCCAGGCACAATATTATAGAAATGTCAGCACTCGCATGAGCGTGGCCTGAAAGCTTCATCTCTGAAACTGCCTTGAGCACTCTCCTCTAACAGCTGCAAAGCACATTCTTCTAGAAGGGGAGCAGCAGCCAATTATTCTTCCTCAGTTAGCCACAGTGCTACACACAGGGTTGATGTGAAATGGAGCCGTCCAATTAATTTTAAGGAAAAAAATGCTTTAATGGTAACAAACTGATTTTGTGTTCTATTACTTGATTTAAAATACTGTATTAAGCCCTTTAGTTGCCTTTATAATATAAATACACTCAACATGAAACCAATAGGCTCACCCTTTACTAGATATGACCAAAAATCAGATTTAGAATTTCAGAGCACAGCATCCACAGTATAAAGTGCCAGAGAGCCCCAGGGCTAAAATATTTCCTGCTAATGCAATACCAACATTCCCATCTGTTGTCTCAGTGGTAGTGACGAAAGAACTGAATCACATCATTGATTTCAGATTAACTATATGTTTCATCATAGACAACAGTCTGGGAATTAATATTCCAAACAGGATTCCTCACCACTGCTTCACAGCAAGTGTGCCAATTATGATGGGGATGTCTTCAAGGAAAAAACAAGGAATGGGCTTTCCTAGATGCATTAACAATTTCAGTCTGTGAAATTCAGTATATTTTACATGCCTAACATAAGAGCCTGTTTCTACATTACCCTCTATGCAAGATCCCACCAAAATGATGGGTCAGAAAATGCTGTCCTGTGCAGCCCATTCTCCCAGCACTGCTCAGAAGGGAGTCATGTCAGGAAGGGAAGCCCCCAGAGGACTGAACTAACACTGCCAGTATTTCAGATGATCTCTGTGCTAAGAAAAAGTAGACACCTGTTTTCTGCATGACCTTAAAAATGCTCCTGCTTATGGAAAACCCTATTAAGAAAACAACCTTATGCCCTGCTGAACATCAATGCCCATTTTACTAACATATCCTAGGAGAAAATTGACAGCAATACTTTTCTGTAACCAATGTAAAGAAGTCAGCTATCCTTAACCAAATATATTAATAATTTAAGCTCTAAATATACTTACAAATTGCCTGGATAATCATGGTATCTACTTTGTCTGGGCTGAATTTCAACTTGTATCGGGAAAGGCTGAGGAGACAGAAATACAGTTTCATCAGCATCCTGAGCTCCTGTTGCAGAGTATGCCCCACCTGCTCCTATTTTACATGAATAGAGCCATCCCTACAGTCATTCCAAGCAGCTGTTTTATGCCACTGACCACTCTCAGCTGTGGCCAGAAGCCACACTGACACAAGTTTCCCAACACTCGCAGGTGTGCACACACACCCACCCTGTGACCAGGGTGAAGAGGAAAGTTAAGGCTATTTGTACCATGTGCAGCAGGCTGAACACCAGTGCTACGGCAGGAAACTGGGTGTTGGTTTCTTTCTGCATGGTTCCCCACAAAAAGGATTTGTCAACAACACTTCCAGTTCTGCAGCAGCTGGAGGCAATCCACACAACAGCACCTACCCAGCAGCAAATATCAGCAAGGCTAATGGGAAGCAACAAAAAAAACTTCCTGGAACAGATTCTCACTGTCTGAGAAAGCCCATTACCATCTGGCTTTAATGTACGTTTATAATTTCTCAGTACACTACAGTAAAAAACACTTGATATTAACAAAGATTTGCATCTTTAAAGTCCTCCTTCAATATTAATGCCCACTTTCTAAGCAAACACACATCTGTTTTCAAGTAAATTGCTACAGCAAAGCACTTCTCTAACTTGCCAATGGCTCATGACAGGACAAGCTTATGTCAGAACATGGATTATAAAGTTTCTCATGAATGGATACTCAATCTCATGTTGATCCTTAACTACTACTCCAGTAAACCTAAAAGGCTTTGTGACAGGAGGTGGAAGGACAGCTCTGCCTTTAAGATTTTTACATTATTATCTGTTATGTGGGTATTTATTCTGGCATAAAGCAGCAAATCACAATCTTCACCTTGCCTCTTACTGGCAATGGAGTTTTATATGACCCACTTGACTCCTAAAGAGACATTCCAAACAAAATCTTTAAGTACATAAAATACAAAAGAAAGCTATCAACCTCAACTTCAGGTGAAGGTGAAGCCTTTCCCTAAAGGGTGGATGCAAACTGGAAAGCCCTTCCTTTATAAAACAAGATTTCAGATACAAATGTGTCTTGACTTAGAGAGTCTGAGACCATGTCACCAACTCAGAGACACTTCAAGCAGCACAGCACAGCCAAGGACACAGGAGTGGGGCAGAGCTGGCATGCCCCAGGGCTGTTGTAGGAGCTCACCTGTGTGCCAGGCCCAGACACATGGCTGCCATCTCTCGAGAGGGGAGGCCGGTTATAAGCCCTTCGATCTGGGAGCGAATTCCTCTCATCAGCTCTGTAACCATTGGACTGTGTATACAACTCAAATTCAGCTTGTCCTGCAGGGTGGAAATCAATGGTCTGAAGTCAGGCACAACACAACATTCTTCTACAGCCCTTCTTCCAGCACCCTTATATCATTTGTGACTGGTGTTCCCACTGCCATCCCAGGAGCATCCAACAGTTTCATCGCTTTTGATGCTAAGGGTAATAACACCCACAGTTCCCAACACAGGAACAATTCCAATTTGAAAAGATTTATAATACATATCTGCTATGTAGAAGATTCAGTTTAAGACTCAAGATTTTGCAGTTTACTAGAAACAGTTTGGCCACAAAGAGAAAACTCAGAATGTTGGGGGTTTGGGGTCTTTTTCCGAGAAAATAATTGAATAATTAGTTCAAAGTCAATTACTCACTTTACCACCAAACCCTCATCATTTTGCAGTTTACATCAGTCTCCTAAGACAGCATGAGGAAGTTGTCAGACTAAAAAAAACAGCGGAAAAAGGAGTAATTGGACATGAAATGGGAAACTGCTGTTTGACACACATGAGACATTGGAGAAGGCAGTCCGTGCCCACTGTACTCTTCCTTCCTCTGGCAGGCAAGGACTGAAGGAAGTGCACAACTGCTCACAGACTGGGAGGCAGAACATTACAAACTCCCGACAAGACAGGAAGTCATTCCCCCTACTACTGCTGCATCTCTCAGTGAGGAATAAGCATGTCTGCCTGGCTGGGTGTTTTTGTTTGGTTCCTCCTCCAGCTCTTTTTCTGGAGTGGATCATTAGGAAAATTTATTTTTTAATCTGCTGGGTTTCTAACCAATATTTAAGAGAGAAATCAAGCCAACCTGAACACCTCAGTGCACTTTTACCATACTCACTTGTGTACAGGGAAGATGTTGTCTACATGCAGTATAATAAATATTAGAATTAGATATCATCCATGCTGCAAGCACAGCACTGGCAGCATAATCCATTGCTAGTAACTACAAAATCTCTGGAATCTGACAATAATATTGCAGCAGCACCACACAAAAGGAAGAATGGCAAAGGTAGCAATCACCTTTATGACACCTCCAAGTTTGGCATCTGCTACAGCCAACTGCTCATGGGCATCTTTTGCCACAATCTTCTTGAGAATTTTCTTCAAGTTCTTGCTGAGCTTGCCTTCTACAAGAGCTGTGGATGCTGTGGAAAACAAAATGCAAAGATGCAGTTTCTTCCTTTCCCTCCTAAAACTTGTAAAAATAGTACTCCTAACTTGGTACACTTATTTTAACTGCCCACAGTAGCTCTAGTCCGAGCTGCAATACTACTGTGTCATGCAGTAGCTAAAACTGAAATAGAAGAAAATTATATACTTGTTCCTTTGGAGCCCTAAATCAAAAACCTTTCTCTTAGCTGCCTCTCCTTTCTCCATATGGTTTGAGTTCTATTTTTTGCCATTTTTTTAAAGAACTCTACTAACAGTATGCCATATGCTTTAGATGCATGTTTAACATTTCCAAAGGCAAGGTTATATGGGAACATTTTGTGTATCATTTAATTAACCAACCATTTTCCAGGTTCCTTAGGCAGCAACCATGATATCCTAAATTGAGTAATAGCTTATTTGCATCCTCTGGTGATGACAATGTAATGTCTAAAGCCCAGGAAGGAATTACGCCAAACACACCGACTGGGCAGTCAGGCACAGACCCTTTTAATATAGCATGCAGACATTAGAATTTTAAAAGGATGTTCTACATTCTCAAATATTAATAGATTTGTAAAAGCTTTACAATCCCACACAACATATTTTAAGCAGGCACTTATAAAGCTCTTTGATGATCAGCTTCTTGCTCCACTGACTGTTGTGATTGATGCAACATCTTCATCACAGTAAATAGAGGAGAGGCCAGTGATTTTTGGTTTCCAGAACCTTAATGATACGTAAGAGTAAACTCTAAGTGCCGTGCTGAGTTTCCTCTCAATCCTTCTACAATGGAGCTAATTTTACACCTTTTTGCTTTGGCTTTTTCTTAACCAGCCTAACTATTCATGATCTGAATCCAAATCTATCCAAAAGCAACATAATCCAAAAAATATGCCATGGAGAGGAACATACAGTAGCTTCACTCTCAGTTCTTCTACGTCCATCTCAGGTACAATGGTAGCATTTCCATTCTCGTTTCCTTACCTTCCTTTATAGGCTATCCCGACCTCATCAGAATATGCAACCTGGACCACCCACCTACTGATATCACACATTGTCACACTATTTCTGAATTACTACCTAGAACTTGTATCATTTTTGTTCAAACTAGTCCACAGCATCAAGCTTTTAAGTGTAAAATTAGTAAAAGTTACTGAATATAAGGCTTTCCATTTTGTTTAAACATTCAAGTACAATTCAAATACAGTACAGACATTTTTAAGCTGAAAAACACAGGTGTGAAACGCACCCATAAAACACGGGTGACTGTAACAATGACTGTTCTCTGGTCTGTTGTCTCAGTGGTAGTGACGAAATGTTGACTCCAATCAGTTATGCTCAGCTTCAACAAGAATCCATCATTGACAACAGCCTACATGTATCAGGCAAAACTTACATGGTGCCTTTGGATGCTGCTTGGGAAATACACATGGTAGGAAAAATCTAGACTTTATTACATTTCTACTGCACTTCAGACCAGATGCGTCACCTCATAAACCATCAAAACCAGTTTACTTTGAAAAACTTTTAATTTAAAAACTAAGCAAAGAAACAGAGCAGGGACAGAGGTAAGTAACGAGTGAATTAATGCATGAGAGGAATTTGGGGCTTTTGGTAAGAATGGTGTTAACTCACCAGCAAGTGCTTCTGTTGTGTCCTGAAATTTTTCAAAGTGTTTCAGCTTTACTCTACAGAACAAAAATAAAAATGTATAAACAAATGTAAATAAACCAGATGCTAGAACAATTTTACCTTTTTTTCTGCCTTCACTACTTTAGTTCCCCTACTTTCCCTAAGGCTGCAAGAGAGCAAAGCTCAATATCCTGATCCTCAAAAATAAATGAGAGCACCAAACCTGCCAATTAAGTTTGAGATTGGCATGACTTTTCAGCTGGGTCCTACAATATTTATATAAATGAAAAAAAAAGAGGAATTTTGATTTGATATTTCTTGGACTAACATCACCAGAAAACCTAAACCCCCTTTTTAGTTTTGTAGTTCATATTTAAAGACAGACATCATCCATTTAAATTTCAGCACTGCACCCTGATTGACTGATGATAGCATCTTCCCACTCATCTTCAAAAGGAAGCCTTCTGCCTCTGTGGAATGCAGAGCCTGCACAGCTCAGATTTAACATGCTTTTCAACCAAATGCATCTTCAAAGACTTTAAACTGAACTGATTCATTGCCCATGAATCTTCAAGTCCTTCCTTGTAATTAGACGTTAGAATACAAATTCTGAGCTGAGCTTAAAACGAACAACAAAAAATCCTTTCATGCCCAAACTGCTGACCAGAGCCCAAAAACATACGGACAGTGTTTAACCACAGTGTGTCAGATCCTCAGGCACAGCTTCCCTCTGCCCTTCACACAGTCTGTGGTGTTGACATATAGAGTTACAGTTAGAAAGCTCTCTCAATCCACTAAATTCCCTGCCAGGGACCAGCATTTGACTAATCCAGCTCCGATTAACCAACACTCTTTGTGAGTCAAGTATCTGCAAAGGAAGCAAGGTCACAGATAAAGCTGAATGCCTGAGTTAAGCATCCGCAGATCCCAACAGAAGCTCCAGGCTTACACTGATGCCTTTTCAGAAAGGCAAGACAGGAACCTGATCAGAGTAGAGACCCATTAAGAGCCACATCCTGCAGAGCAAATGGCCGAGACGATGTTTCCAAGACAAGATCAACAACTCTACAAACAGGCAGATGTGGGATATTCCAGCCTCTCCTCTACATACTGTTACAGAGCAGGATAAATACAAATCACAAGGCACAGCCTCTGTTCAGACGCACCGTTATAATCAAAGGTCATTAGAAATCTTCCAATAAAAACATGGGACAGACCAGGAAGGAATCCACCACTATCCCCTGCTTTAGGGCAATGTCATAGAAGGGCCAGTTTGATCAGTGCCCACTGCTCCCTATGCAGCTACACAGTGGTGCCAACACCCACTGATGGCAACAGCACCAACAATTCAATTCACAGGGATTTACAGGGATTAAACCTTATTTTTTCCAAAATAACTTCCTGTGAGCACAAAACCTGGTCACTTCAGACAATTCCAGCCTTACAAGCTTGGATGTTCTTGTCAAAGCATCCAGATTGCCCTAGAATATTGTTCCAATTTCTGCTTCAGTGGCACACAGTAATGACTTCTGCCCCTTAATTACACTGCAAGGACAAAATGTATTTCTTTCGCTTTGGTATTCCATTTGAAGTTTCTCAGTGGATCTAATTTCACATTATCATCATTCACAGCTTTTACAACACTGAATAACAAAAGCCAATGCTTTTATCTGAACCCCAGATGCACACAACTACAGGCAGTCATGTCCTTCCAAACCCCACCCTGCCATCCCCACACAGAGCTGCTTACATTTTGTTTGCTTTTTCAGGAGTTTCAAATTCTTTCCACAGACTGTCAACTTCTTGGAGCTTTTTCTCATTCAGAACCTGCCGGGGAAAAAAGAAACAACACACAAATACGTTTAGATTATTTTGAACTATCTTCAACCCTCATTTAGCAGAGAAGACCTGAAACAGATTTCCAGTGTATCCAACCACTTGGCACTGATTATTGAGTCAACCAATTTCAGAGATTTCCACTTTCATCATTCTCTCTCAGCAGCTTTACCCTACTAACAGACACACAACAGCAGTGTTTTTACTTTCAGATGAATTACAGAAGTTCCTCAATAATGGCTGGGTCCTCCTGAACCTGTATTAAAGCAAAACCCACTTGTTGTTTATCAAAACTGGCCTTGCTCCGCCTCCTCTACAGGACTTACTCACAACCCAGTGACCCAAAACCAAACTTGCCACTACTTTGGAAAAATAAAATATGTCTGGGACCCCCAACAGGAAGGAGTGATCCCCCAAATTATTTTCATTAATCTGAGCAACCCCAAAAAAGAATATCCCTACAAAGAAGAGTTGTCACCACAGCTTGGTAATCAGTTGGGCCAAGAATTACCTAAGAGGCAGCAATGGTTTAATCCCACCTCTGTACACAGGGGATCCCTGCCAGATTTTAAACTGACAAGACATAAAATTACAGCCCTAGAGCCCATATACATTTCACAAAACAGAGTGCACTGTAAATGCCTTGAAAATTGCTCAGGGAAACAGTCAAGATCTTTACAACATTGCACTCTTTATACTGCTAAAAAACCTCGTGGTTTTGCTCCCACAATGCAAGTGCAACACAACTGCAATTTAATCTGGTGCAGAAATCATTCCTGGTATTATGAATTTTGCTCTCCTGCAGATTTTTAAACCCCAGTTGAAGGAGGTTGTTTTCTTTTTTTAAACTCAATTAGTAACTGAGCAAATAAACACACTAATTAATTTCCCACATGACTGCGGGGCACAGGAAAACCTTGGAGCAACTTTTCCTTTACTCAGCTTGCTGATTCTTTCCTCCAGTTCATCTTTCCTACCTCAAGGCCTATGGAATTTTCAGCCTCTATAAAGATACATGGGCATATAGAGAAAAATAAAGACACAGAAGCTGCTAAATCAAGCCTGTTAGTAGAAAATAGAAGTTACATGCCTATGGATATTTTGTGTCCTTCAAGACAGTAAGACTCATTGGAGAAAGTCTTCCAAGATCTGGAAGGTGGCTATAACGTGTCTGCCCTTACTATTTGCTCCTCTGAGGGGAGGAACCACCTACAAGGGAATACCAAAGAGCTGCCGAGTTTGCAGAAGACAGAGGTTCTTGATCACCAAGGCATAAAGGCAGTGCAGTTATGCTGGCAACAAACATCTGTGGTCATTGCTGAAAAGGGAAGGGGGTGACCACGACTGTCCCCAAAGTTCAGAAACATAAATTCCATCGAACCCCCCAGTAACTAAAAAATAAACAAAAAAACCAATCCAAACCCCCAGCAGTGACAAACTTTAGAGACCACTTTAAACAAAAAAAAAAAGGAAGCTAAACTCTGCAGAGAACATTTCAATACAGGATGAACATGCAAGTGTACCAGTGCCACAAGCCTGCAGCTGAACAGCTGCCCTGTGTAGGGAAGGGAAGTGACCGAGAGCCTTGCCCTCCAGAGGTGCACTGGGACTGGGGCTTTGCTGGGTCCCTCCTTGGCAGCTGCCAACAGGAACAGCATGGAAAACCAAAGCTTGCCTCAAAACATGTACTTTGATAAAAGAGCACTTCTGCTCGTTTCTATCAAGCAGCTTTCACCTCTGCCCCGAGCACCCATGACAGGCAGAGTGCCCCAGCTGCTCACCCTGCAGCACAAACCTCTCCCCATGGCTCTTTATGTCCCTCCTCCCACCTTTGCTTTATGCCTACTCTGCTTGCAGAAGTTAAAATATTGGTTATTTTCAGTCCCTCCTGGCTCCTGAGAAAGGTTAAAAGATCTTGGCTCACTGCACAAGAGATATGGGCCTACTCAAGGGGTCATTTTTTACTTTTAGTAACGTTGAATGTGCAGGATATCCCCCTGTGTGAACACCCAGGAGACTGCTGTGCTGTACGTCAGTTCCCCAGGTGTAAGTGCTGGGAGGGGGGCACAGAAAAAAAGCTGTCTGCTTCTAAAGTATTTTTGGCTTCTTCCTGAGGCTTAAGTTTTGAAATCCTCCTTGCATGAACTGCACAGCTGCACTCCAGCGAGGAGGAAAGGTTTCAGGGCAGATGAAGTAAGCATAGTGCTCTGTAGAGCACCACCAAGGGTGTAGCTCTGCTGCAGGCGAGGGCAAAAGAAGCCAGAGCCTCGCTCTCTTCACATCCGCACTTGCCTTCAAACAAACTAAACTCGGAAGACGATTATTCTGCGGGGCTAAAAACACAAGTTTTAAGATCCAACTACGAACCTGCACCCCCGCCCGGGAGCGCTGCCCGTCTCCTAAGCGCCCTCTCCCGCATCCAGGAGGTTTTGCTGGAACACGAGCCACGAGGGCAGGGCAGGGGCAGAGCGCGGGCCCAGCGCGCACCCAGGGCAGGCGGGAGCACCTTCCCACCGAACCGACCGCACGGGATGCGGACAGTGCCGCGGGCGGCGCTCGGCAGAGCGCAGGAAGCGCCTTTGCTCCCGCCATGCCCCGGCTCCACCGGCAGCCCCTTCCCGTTCCCTCGCTCGCAGCGCGGCCGCTCCGCCCGCCCGTGCCCGCGGGGCGCCCATCGCTAGCACACCGCCTCACCCCGCCCGTGTTTCCCCGTAGTTCCCACCCCACGACCCCCGCCCTCCCTCCCACCTCGCCGCAGCACGGCGGCCGCTCCCCGCGCCCGGACGTGCCCCGGCGCTCACCTTGAAGATGGCGTACCCGGCGGCGGTCTCGAACAGCACCAGCATCNAAAGAGGCGGGTCCGCCTTCCGTCGTGGGCCACGTGGCGGGCGGTGGGACCGCGCATGCGCCGCCTTGCCCCTTCCGGACCTGCCCCGGTGCGGGTTCGAGCCCCGGCACGAGTGACTTCCCGCACACCGCCCGGGGACGCTATGTCCACCCCTCAGCCTGCGCTACCCTGGGGCCAGCGGGCCCTCTGCCCGCCCCCCAGCCTGTTCTGCCCGTGGCCAGCGCGCCCTGCCCAGCCGCTGAGAGTTGGAGCAGGGCCCCGGCGCTCCCGTCCTACGGGCTTCTGTTCCCCGAGCGGCTGCCGAGGCAGGTGTGAGCTCCCGAGCCGTGCCGAGGCGCTGCAGCCGCACGGGGCGGGGCTCAGCGGAGCTCCCGGTCAGCGTGTCCCTATGGCCACTCTGCAGATGTTCGCACAGATGCAGCTCATAAAGAGTTGTGATCAAGTGCAACTGTGTGCGTGTTTAAAAGCTTTGTTTCTCCACTAGAGAAGCGCTCATTTTAAATACTGCGTGTTTCCCCGCACTGCTGTTTCCCCGGGACGGCCCTCCGTGCCCCTCCCGGCGCTGTGCCCGGCGCTGCCCGCTGCGGTCCCGGCTGACCCGGTTGTGCCCCGGCCGCCGAAGTGGCCGAGCAGCTGCGAGCTGGCGGGGGGCAAGCGCCGCTCCTCGTCCTTGGAAATTCCCACTTGCTTCACACGGAGGGTTATCCGTCCTGAAGACAAAGGCAGAGATTTTCATGCCCGCAGGAAAAGAGACTCCGAGCAACGCTTGGGCTTGATTCGTATCAGACATTCTTTGGGGCATTTTGTGCAACCATCCGTATGAGTCAGCATGCCTTTGTTTCCTCCGTGTGTGCTGGAAAGCCAATAGTCAGAAATCTGGGGACTCAATTCTGAGGACTTGCTTTTGTTATTTTTTATTTTAAAGGAAAGACATCGATACTTTACATAACGTAACCAAATTTTCTAAATCCCACAAGAGTGGGATTGGCACTCCCAGTAAGAGTGCCAAAGAAATTAGGTCCAACTAGGCAGAGAATTTCCAGGCTACACGGAGTTTTAAAGTACAGTTTCTGGTGCTGCTGGCTCGGGGCAGTATCACTATTACGTAAAGGTTACATGGCTCTCTGCCTTAGAACACTGCATTGATCCTGTTTGATGGCACTAACCCCTCTCAGGCAAACAAGTTGGCATTATGAGATTACAGATCGTTCTTAGTTTAAAGTCTACTTTTATAGCAATCTCTTTTTGATGGACTGAAGAAGCTTTGCATGGGCTGTATGTGTGAGCCACTAGTTTTAAGAGAACCACTACCAACTCTTGGCCCCTAAACTATTTATGTATTTTTGGAGAAGTTAGCTAGCACCAATTTGAATGAACAGAGGTGAACTTTATCAGCTTCAGGTGACTCAGATTAGATACAGATGGGGAATGAGACATCATAAAACACCTGGGAATTAAGTGAGGTTATTAGGGCAAGTAGCCTTGACGGTCCATGCAAATGCAAGGCTGACTTAGAGATTTTGTAGGAAGAATCTTTTGTAGGCATATTTGGTATTTTTAAAGCAGTATTTTTTTTGTTGTGTTTTAATTTTAAGTATGTTCTGGATTAGGGTTGAGTTCTGGGCTGTTGAAAAAGCTGATGTACATTCATAGTTCTCATAAGATGAACAGAGATTAATTTTGCAGATTTTGTACAAATTTAGATTGTGTCTCGAAGAGGTAATGCACCCACAACTGAATAAGAAGGGAATCAAGAAGTGTGGTGTTACTGTTAGTGTCTATGTAGATGAGCATATTTTAAGATTATGCCTTTATTGCTGTCTGTAAGGATAGGTAACTGCATTCTGACTCATGTGGTAGCTTTTATTATGGGATTATGCGGAAAAATTGGTTTTGTGCCAAAGTCTGAGACTTTGGCCTTATCACTGTAAGGTCATTGTCCCTGTTTAAAACTGTTTTAATTTATGAAAAGCAGTGGTGTTCAGGACAGAGTATTTGTCATTTTCTATTCTGTTAGTATCGTGCGTTGCTGTGAAGCCTTTGAATGGCTTATTTTGGTGCTTTGTGTAGTGTTATTAAGCTCATGATGAGCTCTTACTGTGAGATTGGCACAGTGTGAACATATTTGGCTTTCCTGCCTCCTAGGCCTTGCCTAAGAAAGATCATGTTCATCGTGTAGCTCTGTGTGGCATTTGTTTTGGTTCTCTTTATTTTTTTTCTCCCCTGTTAATTCTGAATTCCTTTAACAGTTGTGATTAAAACTAATTCTGGTGAGTCTGGATACTGAGCGTTTCACTGGATAGTAAAAGTGTGTCCCTTAGTGTAGCTGTGCTTGTAACTCTGCATTCAGTTAGTGAGATGCAGCAATGCAGGCACAGAATGCAGCTGCTTTGGTGTTTGGTGTTATTACAAAGGAGTGTGGCACACAGAGCATTGACATACTTGTGTTGATGAACATGCTCTGCCCAGAGCGATTTCTTGCCCTTTCCCAAAGGTAGCTGGTAAAGTTAAAACCCTATTTAGTAGCACCGACATAATAATCTCCTGTTTCAGTGGAGCTATCTTCTCTTGATCCATTTATTTAACATTCATATCATTTTATGGTTCTCACGTGTGTCTTTTTTTCTGTTCGCTGGCCACTTAGATCTAAGCATGTGCCTATTTCAGCAGCGATGAAATGCAGGGGTTGCCTTAGTTGTTGTAGAGGGATATTGCTACTGCATGCTATAGTCCAGACACTTGCAGTCTAAATGTGACCTGCTTAGGTGTAGGTGTTGCTTCTTGAGCAGCTCTAAACAGCCGTGCTGTGCCGATGTAAAGCAGGATGCCTGTTCAGTGCCAGTGCGGTGTGTGACTGCAGGTTTGTGCAAATGCTACTGCCTGGGTGCAATTTGCTTAATATGTGCAGATCCTCTTGCTTGCACGGTTATGATGATTCAAAAAATATGCAAACTGTGCCTAAATAGAAAAGTTAAGTTTTGTTGTGAAATGTTATCTCAGTAGAAACCTTAGCAAGGTATTAGAGGTATGCGTAGTGATAGTGACTTGTGCTCCAAGGTCTGCTGTAAGAAGGGTTATGTGTCTTCACAGAATCATGGAATTGTTAGGGTTGAAAGGGACCTCCAGAGATCCAGCCCAACCGCTGCCGAGGCAGGGGCAGCTGGAGCAGGTGGCACAGAACGCCTCCAGGTGTGGCTGGAATGTCTCCAGGGAGGCTCCAGGCCCTCTCCAGGCACTGCTCTGTGCTCTGCCACCCCCGGCGTAGAGTTCTTCCTCATCTTGAGGTGAAACTTCTTGTGTTTTAGTTTATGGCCACTGCTCCTCGTCCTGTCACTGGGCACCACCGGAGAGTCTGGCACCATCCTCTCGGCACCCGCCTGTGAGACATTTATGTGCACTGATGAGATCCCTCTCAGTCTCCTTCAGACCGAACAGGCGCAGCTCCCGCACTCTCTCCTCGTAAGGGAGATGCCGCAGCCCCCGCACCATCCCCGTGTCTTGCCCTGCCTGGCCCCGCAGCTCAGCTCGCCGGGCCTCTGGGCGTGCTGTGTCCGCACCAGCGCCCGCTCCTTCCCGGGGCCCGCGGCGGCTCCGGGCGGGGCCGGTGCGGGAAGTGAGCTCAGGCGCACAGGAAATCCCGCCCCGCCGCGGCCCTGTGTTTGCGCTGCGGGCAGAGAAAGGAGCGGAGCGCCTGCAGCGGCCCAGCCGA